>OX465090.1:37606311-37822027 GCA_949987675.1 Chymomyza fuscimana | reverse complement strand
AAAAAATATAATCATAAAAAATGCCTTCAATATTCCCAAAAAGTTTAAGAGTATTTTACTTGGATTTTGTTTGAAGCCCGTGTTTACCACAGCCCACAAAAAAACTGGTTAATTAATATATTAAATCGATTCACAATTAAAAAAGTTATTACATGGTTTTATTCTGAATTCTTAAGTTTGAAGATATAGCGAACAGCACTCAGAGTTTTGCAATTCTTCAAAAATTCTTTTTCGTTTGGATGTTTTGATGATTTGTTGCTTAGAATCAGGATAACGAGCTCATTAGTAGTAAAAAAAGTATTTATATCATTTCGAAGTTGAGAAAACAAATTATATTATTATATTATAAGCATATATAAAGCATCTGAGGAAATAACGATTTTTATTAAAAGCTAATGATGCAGATCAATTCATCGGTGAACAAAAAGATAAAAAAAGTAAAGGAATATTTAAATTTTCGAACTTAGCATCTGAAAACAAATGTGTTTCTTTTCCTACCTTTTAATTACAACTAAGAAACTGAATATTTTGAGCAATTTTGTTTTTGATCTAAGTTGTCGTCAAAAACATATTTTTTTCTTTTTTTTTTAACATCACATTTTCTTTAAAAAAAAATTAAATTTTCTTATTTTTTAAGCACAAATTTGAATTTTTTTTTTTAAGTATGTTTCTTAACTATACCAATTACTGCATTTTTTAAGCACGTCTTTTTTTTTAATTAAAAAGCATTTAAAAATTTGTACTTATATATATTAAAACAAAAGTATTTTTTTTAAGCACATCATCATTTTAAAGACATATTAAGTATCTACAGAGGGATATATAAAACAAATACATTTGATGCCACATTTAACAAAGCTAAAATAATAAAAAATTAAAAAAATTTTAAATATACAAAAAAAACAATATTTTCCTGTAAATATAAATCAAAATAATTTGCTGCAACTTTTTTAAAATAAAATTACAAAAAATTAACAAATTTTTAAATATATAAAAAAGAGTAATTTTTTTTAAAAGGCATAAAAAAATAATAATAATAACTAATAGAGATCCCCAATGCTCCGCCCAGGGGCGACTGACTAAATAGTCAGTCAGGGAAATTATTATTATAAAAAAATATAATAAAATATAAAAAATCTACAGATGTAAATATGTATAAATCAAATCAATTTGCTGCAACTTTTTTAAAATAAAATTACAAAAAATAACAAAATTTTAAATATATGAAAAAAAGTAATATTTTTTTAAAGACATAAAAAAATATAGTAAAATATATATATAAATCAAATCAATTAGTTGTAACTTTTTTAAAACAAAATTACAAAAATTTAACAAAATTTTAAATATATGAAAAAAAGTATTTTTTTATAAAGAAAAAAATTTTTTTTTTTTTTATAATAAAAAAATATAATAAAATATAAAAAAATATACAGATGTTAATATAAATCAAATCAATTAGTTACAACTTTTTTAAAACAAAATTACAAAAAATTAACAAAATTTTAAATATAAAAAAAAAAAAAAAATTTTTTTTTTGACACAAAAAAATATAATAAAATATATATAAATAAATCAAATCAATTAGTTTCATTTTTTTAAAAACAAAATTACAAAAATTAACAAAATTTTAAATATATAAAAAAAGTAATTTTTTTTAAAGACATAAAAATATAATATAATAAAATATAAAAAATCTACAGATGTAAATATAAATCAAATCAATTTGCTGCAACTTTTTTAAAATAAATAATAAATAATAATAAAAAAATAATTTTTTTTAAAAACATAAAAAATATAATAAAATATAAACTATCTACAGATGTGCTTAACCCTTTTTAATCTCTAGTATACGTATGGATTGGAGATTGTAGAAATTTGTTTAATTTTTAATAGACATTTCTATAGAATTTAGCATTTTAACGAATTTCCCTGCGGATTTCACAATAATCGCCCAGACTATAATTTGAAGCGAATATACTGCTCAAAAACATACGTAGTAGAATTTAATTTTTTTAAATCTTGCTGAAACCGCGCAGATAATTTTTACTAGTGGAAATTTTTTTTATATTCAGGCTGTGTGTGGCAAATAGTTTCTCTGCAACATTTGCAGCCATATGCAACAAATGAATGTTTCATACATTTATTAAGTATTTGTTAAATGCAACAAAAATATTGCTTTATCCTTTATCATTGATCAATGAGAGGGTATGTTTGCAACAGGGTATAAAAAAACGCATAAAGCCAAGAAGTAAAAACCAAAATATGTGCAACATTAATTTTAACGTTACTGCACAATCAGAGCACCCCCACACACACACACACACATTCGAACATACTCCGTCAGGGGCCGACATTGGCCCATTCGGTTCCGTTTCACTCTGTTCGCTTCTGCTCTGAATTTCGGACTGACTGAGGCTTGCAACAGTGGGTGGCATGCAATATATACACAATCAAAATTCCGTTCTGTGTCATGGCAGTACCACCAAGCCTGGCCCGGACACGGCCCAGCCCGGTCTCACATAGTCAAATTTGACTCGACTATGCTGGATGTCTGGCAGTCATTCAGTTAGTCACTCAGCCAAGCATTTAGTCAGTCAGATAGATAGATAGATGGCCCACGCCAAAACCAAACCGAACCAAGCCAAACAAAACCAAACCAAACTGAACCGAAACCATTCCATGCCATGCAAAGTGAATTCAACTGTCTGGCCGTCAACATTTCGTAGCAGTTGTTGCATTGTTTGGCCAAAATCAGAGAGAAATACAATCGACCAAAAACTGAGAGAAGAAATTCCATTCCATTCCTGGACTATTCTGCTCTGTTCTGTTCGGTTCGATTCTGTTTCTGTTCTCTACTGCACTGCACTTCTGTTCTGTTCTGTTTTGTTCTGTGTTATAAACAAATTTTACATTCCTTGCAATGTACAAGATACCTATGTACATTATATGTATATGTATGTACATATGCATGTGCACTTTTACATATCTATAAATGTTTTAAACTATGTATATATTTTTTTTTTTTTAATCATAGTTCAATTGAAATTTATTTCGTTTCATTACATATTATATAACACTAGCTTACACGAAAAATGAACCTTCCTAAAAAAGTGTTTTTTAGGGTAATTTGGGGTCGAGATTTATTATATATCACGAATTTTATTATATATCACTGGATAGAGCACATCAATACCTTTTGATCTAATTGTCTTTCATGTCGATACACAATTTTGTGCACGAGATATTGAGGAATAACTGAAAATAGTGTCCAAAAACATGTTTTTCGAAAATATCTCGAAAACGGTGCTTAAGAAAAAAAAAAAATGGTTGCCATTTTTGTGTTTCTCGACCCCAAATTACCCTAAAAAACACTTTTTTAGGAAGGTTCACTCGATGACCCTTAAATTTGTAAACTAGTGTAATTTGAAATGAATATATATTAACATACATACGAATTGATTTTTATTTCCAAATATCGTACTTTTAAGGTATTTAAAAATTCTTGCCGCGTCCTAAAAACCTAGACTGAGAAAAAATGTTCTAAAATATTCTTGATCTCAGAATACCTACTAAGAACACAATTCTTCATTAAAGAACATTTGATTTCCGATTTGTTAGTTCGTGAACATATTGTATACCAATTTGGCGTTCGGAAGCTTGTTGAGTTCCCAAGTACTGTGTATCCTTTATAATATATGCAACTTTTACTTTTTTGTATATATTTTTGTCATATTGTCTTATGTGTGCCCGATAAATAATAATAATAAATCAATTTCCCTGACATATCTTGGCTTAGGCCAGAGCATAATATATTAAAGTAATTTTTTTACCCAACTTTTGGATAAACATTATTTTTCGTAAGCTTTTGTAGCGTTACTGCGCTTGTAGCTCTCAATACCGTCTCTATCAGGACAGTATAGAGTCGGTAAAAGAGGTGGGATAAAATTGCCTGTCCTAAATAACCTTGGCGTGCTCTTCCTGCATAAACTTTTACTCGATCTTATCGATTCCACCGAACTTCTTAAAAAGGTTACTTTTGTCGTGTCTTCTAGTGTAATTCATAATTTCTTTCCATTTTGCTTTGCAAAATAAACAGGTAAATAATAAATAAATAAAAAAATAAATAAAGAATTAAATATGTAAATAAATAAATAAATAAATAAATAAATAAATAAATAAATAAATAAATAAATAAATAAATAAATAAATAAATAAATAAATAAATAAATAAATAAATAAATAAATAAATAAATAAATAAATAAATAAATAAATAAATAAATAAAAAAATAAATAAATAAATAAAAAAAATAAAAAATAAATAAAAAATTAAACAAATAAGTAAATAAATAAATAAGTAAATAAATTAATAAATAAATAAGTAAATAAATAAATAAATAAATAAATAAATAAATAAATAAATAAATAAATAAATAAATAAATAAATAAATAATTAAATAAATAAATAAATAAAAAAATAAATAAATAAATAAAAAAAATAAAAAATAAATAAAAAATAAAAAATTAAACAAATAAGTAAATAAATAAATAAGTAAATAAATTAATAAATAAATAAGTAAATAAATAAATAAATAAATAAATAAATAAATAAATAAATAAATAAATAAATAAATAAATAAATAAATAAATAAATAAATAAATAAATAAATAAATAAATAAATAAATAAATAAATAAATAAATAAATAAATAAATAAAAAATAAATAAATAAATAAATAAATAAATAAATAAATAAATAAATAAATAAATAAATAAATAAGTAAATAAATAAATAAATAAATAATTAAATAAAAAATAAATAAATAAATAAATAAATAAAAAATTAAACAAATAAGTAAATAAAAAAATAAATAAATAAATAAATAAATATTTTTATTTTTATTTTAACAAATTAAAACTAGTATTTGATAATTAAATAAATAAATAGTAGATAAATAAATAAAAAAAAATAAGTAAATACAAAAATAAATAAATATATAAACAAATAAATAAAAAAAATTAAATTAAAAATGAAAAATTGTGAGATGGTTGCGGAAGATACAGAATATTTACAAAAAAAAAAAACAATAATAAAATAAAAATAAAAAATAATAACTTTACCAAGGTTGTCATAGCCGGTGACAAGGCAGAGAAATTTCACAGGGGATAATCATTATGCCCGCTCTCCTTTCTCAACTACTCTCAGGGGTTATCCATATTAATTGAACTTTCCATAACTCAACAAAAAATTTCGTCAATATAAAAATAATATAAATGCAGAAGTGAAAAGAACAAAAAATTTCGATATTAATGATATCGATTGTGCTTGATAAATGTCGACTTTTTTCTAAGGGGTTAAATATATTTTTCAAATGAACAATGTCCTACATCTTGTAGCGGATCACTTTTGGGATATTAATTAATAAGTATTAATAACTTAATTTTTTTCTTTTCAAAATTCCGATCGTCTTATCGTCTTATCGATTACTGAGAAACAAATTAAGATTTCTAAATATTTTCTTAATGAACAATAAAATTTTCATTTAGAAAAAAAAAAAGTTTTTGTTTGTAAAATTAAAAAAAATAAAATTTAAAAAAAATTGAATAAAATTGCCTTTTTTTAATTTTTAATTGTAAAAAATTGTTACGGCTAAGGTTCAGGCCTGAAAGCCTAGGACATGCATGTATTCAATTCAGTGACAAACGAATGCGTAGATTCATGGCTGGTACTGAAAATTCAGGCATGATTTCATGACTAATTCAGGCCTGAACCGAACTAAAGGGATGCTATTACATTCACAGAGAAAAACAAAAAACAAATGTTTAACTCCTGAAATTGTGGAAGCACCTCCAATGGTATCCATAGTAATTAGTACATAGGTAATAAATAAGTCTCAAATCTCGAAGTAGAAAGATTAAAAGATAAAACTTGCTATGAATGTTCATTTTGCTCTCAAATATGTTCATTTTTGCAAATACAATCTTTTCTATTTGAAGTAATTGCAGAATGTAAAGCGTACATAATGGGTCTCTTTTTCTTTATACGTTTACGAGATATGAATTGTAAAAGGAAAGCTTTGCCATTAGTCCTACTTCTAGAACTCATTTCTGTGCAAGCAATTCCAGGCAATTAGATTGAAATGACTTACTAACTTGATCAAAAATTTACCGGAATCATCATACCATGTGGCGCTCTCAGTCCCCCGATTTGATTTTTTTCTTAACACATCTGTCATTGACATTCTATTCTTATGCCAGCACTTCATCCAGTTATCTTCGATTTTTTCATGAACTCATCTCGGATGCTGTGTAACGCGTTCCACGGAGCGGTTTCTTGAGTCGACAGACTAGGAAAAAATCAGTTGAACTCGATGGTATTCGTTCCGTTTTTAGCCAAATGTTCACGGATAACGATGGCCTCACTATGATGATTCCGGCTAATTTTTGATCAAGCTAGTATTTCCGATACTAAGCACAATAATGGGATTAAACATTTATGCCACTTTTAACGTTCTTAACTATTTGAGGACATGATTTAACTGGTCAAATGTTTGGTAATAAACCCCTCAGCTGGCACACACACACACACACACCCACACACCCACACACACACACGCACACTCGCATATAACACAGTCCACTCCAGAGTAAAATGACTGTGAGTTCTGTTAGCAACCTCAAAATGCAACAGCAACAAAAAAAAAAAAACACATAGGGCTCACACACAAAGAACACACACATACATACACGGAATGACAGTCACAGCATCCACAGATCCACATTCACATCAACATCAGTTTTATGCCATGGCCACATTTTTGGGTCCTTGCATTTAGTATGTCCGTAGAGTGTCCTGCCACCGCCTGCGCCTATGGCTGTTGCTTCTTTTGATATTTGAATTTTGGCTGAATTTTGGTATGGACCAAACGCATTTTGTACGAATATCCTTTTTTTGTTTTTTTTTGTATTTTTGTTTTTATGTATTGCATGCGCCTAGCATTGGTTGATGTGGCAGCAAACATTGAAACGACTTTGCCACCGGCTTGTGGCAGCTACTACGTCCATCCGTCCGTCCGTCTGTCCGTCTGTGCGTCTGTCTGTCTGATAGCTGACTACAGCTGCTCTTATTGTTGTTAATTTAAATGTCGACACAAAGCGCATAGCACATCATCGGCATTGCAGCATCATTTTGGAATTGCATGCAGAGGGTGGGTGAGTGGGTGGTGGAAGGGCAGCACTCAACGGTGGGGCAAGCATGCAATGGCAGGCAGACTTGCACATGTTAATTAACAATTTTTGTTTGAATTCCAATTTAAGCTGAAATGTTCCGGGTTTCCGCTGGCTACATGTAGCATGTTGCTGCTCGCCACCAAAGACTACTGCCATATTCAGGTGGTCTTTACCTTTGACTATGGCCGATTGCCGTCCATCAGACATTGGCAATGCTTGCCGTCTGCCCCCTTGTCAATTTTCTATACCCCTTATGCTGCCTGGGCCGGTTCATTGCATACTTCATTGCGTGTCGCTTTGGAATGTTTTCTTACTAACTTGCTACCTTTTGGCGGTCATGCCACACAGCAAGTTGGCGAACGAAAGAAAAAAATATTTCAAGCAGTCTTGACGTTGGCCGACAGTGGGATACACTGCATTCCAAAATATGCTATTAGCTGTGCAGTATTCTGGAGAGTTGTGCTGAGGTATGGTAATGTTTGGTAAAAAAAAATCAACTTTTTTTGTTTATTAGGCTCATAGCAGTCTGTGGATTCTAACTGGTATGTTTATCCCAGTCCTCCGCAGAACTAATAGTATGGATATATGGTATGAAATTCTACGGTGGAACGGGTGCAGCTATCCTAACTCTAGCTCTTATATATATATATATGGTCCTATGGCTCCGCCGTGGAGCAAAGGGCCGCAACGAGGTTCCTCCATTGCACTCTGTCATGCGCCAACGTCTTGACTTCACTCCAGGTTTTGTTAGATCTGAGTACGTCAGCTTCCAGATTCCTCCTCCAGTTCAGGGCTGGTCTGCCTTGAGGGTTCCAGTCAATGGCGCTGCGGGTGATGTCGATTGGGTCTCTTCTTAACACGTGCCCAAACCAGCCCCATTTCCTTTTCAGGATTTCAAGGCGCATCGGTAACTGGTTGCAGCGAGTTCACAGGTCAGCATTTGAAATAGTATTAGGCCAGAAAATTCTCAAGATATTTCGAAGACAACGATTGATAAAAACGTGCAGCGTTTGAAGGTCAGAGCTCTTATGGTTTCCGACAAATGTACGAATATGAAAAAAAAACTATAAATAATAAATTTGAGAATTTGCTTGCAGAGTACAAAATTCTTGTAGACTCAACAGACCGACAGCGGATTACACTATAAGCACTTTGAAAAAAAAAATGATTTCTTAAAAACTTTGTATTAACTTAATGCCATTTAATGTAAATAAAACTAATTATTTTTTTTACTTGTTTCTCTTTTTAGGTAAGCGCAAAAGTTCAATATCTCTCTCATATATGATATGGTGAAGTATGTTTTTAAAATTAAATAGCTCCATTATAAAGATAAGCAGGCTTAAACTAAGTACTGCTAAAACTGCTTCTAAGCAGTCTAAGCAGTTTTTCATTTAAAACCTTATTTATTTTGAGCAAATTACACTTATATATATATATGTATATATTTGTCTTAAATTTTAAACGATTTTACTATATAACGAAATGAAAATATTTTTGTTAAGGATTGTTGTATCGATAAAGTTCATAACGATTTCGGCTTACATGAGTCTTAACAAATTAAGTCACACTCATCATCACTGGAGCATTGAGCCACGTAATCACTCTACTTCATACATAATATTTCCAAATTATCAAATTTTATTTATTATATTTATTTTACATTTGATTTAAACGCAAAAGAGTATCAAATTAAGTTTAAGCACAAGGCTGCCTTAAGTTAAGTAAGTTTCGTTAGTGACCAAAAGCTTTGCAACTTATTTTGATTTCCAGTGACTGCTTGAAAAGTGCAAGGGCCAAAGGTGGTTAATATCATTTAGAAACATCCTTCAAAGTCGAAAGAGCAAAAACAGCGCCAGCTGACCTAGTTGAAAGTTTACCCAGTTTCTCACAGAAGAGTCACAAAGTCGCAGAGGCTCTAGCAATGCATCATGTTGCCCATACAGCGTTTGGTAGCAGAACACGCTTAGCACTTTTATCAATTAAACCTAAAGCTATTTCAGTGGATGTGTGAAAGTTCGGATATTCATCTAAAGATTTGACATGACATGGCCAAAAGCAGAGCAGTCAGTTTTACTGGCATCTACAGCTCTTCTGTACGCACATGACTCAATCATTAACCAAGTATTGACAGCTTAGAGTCTGTCGTGTCTCCAGCTGCCTGTTACAAAAACTACCCAAAAACAAACGAAGAGAGAGTACCCAACAAGTTGGCTACCTTGTTACCTACATAGTCGATTGGAATTGCACGAAAATATGAAATAAATGAAGTTGCTGGTATGTGTAACTGTGTATCCGTGTGTGTGTGTGTGTGTGTGTTTAGCTCTGCCGACAAAAATTTAATTAAGCTTTGCATTTCTTGTGCTGCAAAGAATTTCAATATCCAATCGCTCACATGTGGCGTATGAGTGCTGCCGAAATATTGCGCATACGCCATGCTGTTACTGCACATGGCGCAAGTAACAAGTTATTCATAATTGGACAAGCATTGTTCGCATTGTCACTTGTTAGCAGATAATCCTTTATGGACAATTGCCAGGATATTTGGGTTATTTGTTTGTTTGTTAAGCTGTGGCTGCTTTTGTGGCGAGCATTTTTTTTTTTTGTATAAGTATTTTGCTAAGCTGCCAAAAGTAACGCACAGTAAAATGGAATTTTTGGAATTATAGTAGCTGCTAAAAGCTTTATTGGCATTCGAAATTAAATGATTTTTTTTTTTTTTTAATTTTGTCTAATATTTCGTTAGTAATCCAAGCATCCCTCAATATATCATTTTCTTGGCTTGTTATGCTTCTCTTGTTGTGCTGTGAACTTTCTTATGAAATTGTTGCAGTAATTGACCTTAGTTTAGGTTAGGGCGGCAGTCGGGACCTAACGTCCCAACACACTTTGGCCAAGGAATTGGCCCGTTTTAATACCGCTGGGTGGACCTTACACCACCCTTCCCCCACTCAGGAGGTTCCCTCTATGATCTAAAAGTCACGTCCATCCGGCGGCCTGAATAAACCTCGAAAGGCTTTTTGGACTCTTTTCTGAGAGCTGGGATAGGTCATTAAGGAAGTAGGAAGTGTCTTGCACAGCCCGGGGCAGTGACAGAAAAAGTGCTCCACCGTCACCAGCTCCTCCTCGTCTTCACAACTTCTACAGAAGTCATTGTGAGGTGCGTTGAGCCTTGATGCATGAGTACACACCAGCCAGTGTCCGGTAATTGCTCGGATTACTCGCAAGCACTGCGCTCCTTTTAGATCGCAAAGCAGCTTTGTTCTTTTTTTTATGCAGCCAAGTCCGGCCAAGTCTGCCGTGTAATTCTACACGTGTTCGTTACCCGATTCCACGCTTGATTTGCAGCTAGAGCAAAGTAGTTTTTAATGCTCAACTTACAGCTGGCCATAGGTATGCCCAGACGCTCCTTGTCCTGAAGCAGGATGCTGGTAGTTCCTCTTCTTGCCAGTTCATCCGCAATGCAATTGCCCGCAATATCCCTGTGTCCCGTGACCCTGATGGGTTGGATCGAAAACTATTCTGCCATCTCCTCCAGAGATGAGCGACAGTTGCTCACTGACATCATGCATGATGTCATGGAGGCGAGAGACTTAATAGCCGCCTGGCTATCTGAGTAAATACAGATATTGTTGCTACCAATTGGTAAGTTTTTTTATTGCCGTGACTTCAGCCTTGAAAACACTGCACTGATCCGGGAGTCTAAAAAATATTCTTAAGTCATGTTCCTCAATGTAGACGCCTTCGCCCGACTAACTTGGAACCATCCGTGAAGATTTTTGTTGAGCCATTTGGCCAGGTATACCAACATTCTATTCCTCCCTGGTTGGAAAATGGGACTCGAATGTAGTTATAATGTGTTCCTGTGGGTTGCAGTAGTCCGTACCCTCAGGAATTAGAGGGTTTCCCTTTAGAATTCTTGAGTGACCGAAGGAATGGTCATTCCATTTTCTCGCCTGATAGAACGGCAGTAATTGACCTTAATAGACCCAAATTAGATGCATATTGGCCCCCTGATTGGACCAAAAGAGCTTTAGTTTATTTTATTTTTGTTTCATTAGCTTTAGTAGCAGGAACATCATGCCTGTCTTATATGCTCGTCAACATGAATTTCCCAAAGTGCATATAAAAATTTCCCACATGCAGTTTTCATTTGCCCCCCCCCACCCTGGACGTTGATTCATCTTGATGATTGCTTCTATTGGCCTAAAAGCAAAACCTTAGAGTCAGTAAATAAATTCATTACGAATAATTTTTAAAATTACAAAATATTTATGTATACATGTATATGTATTTGTTGCAAATGCAATATTGTTGTTGTTTTTATTATTATTGTTGTTTTTGTTTTTGTTATGCCATAGAGTAATCAGACGCCTGAAATGCATGCGGCATTTTCGAGTACTCTGTGGAAATATGAGTGTGTGAGTGAGTGAGTATGTGTGTGTGTGTGGGTTTGTCTATGAAATTATTGTATTGCTACATGTGTGTGTGTGTGTGTGTGTGTGTGTGTGTGTAATAAAATGGACAGACATTCTTTTTTTTCTGGAATTTCACTGCATTCGTAATTAACTTCATAATTAATTTGGTCAAATGAACCCGGACAGCGTGCTGCCATGGTTATATGCATATACTATTTACATATATATATATACACATACATACATATATAAATGTAATTTTTATTATTGCAGTTGGTTTTATTGTTGTTCTTATTCTGGTTATTGTTGTTCCATTGCATTTGGTTACGTTTGATGGCTGGCCATCATGGCTTTTTGATTTAATGGTCAGCCAGTGTATGAGATTCTGAATGAGCATTCGAGTGCAAAGTTTTATTGAAAATATTTTGTTTGTTTTTGTTGTTGTTGTTGTTGTTGTTTTTTTTTGTTTTATGCACTTAACAAGGCTTTATTAATTATGTAATGATTGTTTGAAACTTTTGAAAGCGGGCTAAAATATTTGATTTCCTAGCTGCTCTATTAAAGCTATATGATATATTTTTTTTGTACGTTTTCAAAGGCATTATTATACCAAAAGTCAAATCTAGATATATTGCCAAAAGGCAACTAAAATTTCTACGTTTTAACGAAATCTCTTACGCTCTTAGCATTTATATAGTGCGAAATTTCCCTAATCCGATAGAGGTCATAATTTGAATACATCTGCAGCATTTTATAGTAGCAAATATTATTGTATTGGACAGGATCGTCAAGTGGGGATTCCCCCCGGGCCCGGAGTTTTCTCAGGGGCCCGGTGTAATTACTGTCGTACTGTCGTGATTCAAGCTAAAGGTGTAAAGGTGCCCCCGTGGCTACGGCCCTGGTATTGGACTAAGTTTGGCAAGCACGTAAAAATATAAATTTGTTGAAATTTGAAAATTCTTCAAAGTCCCAAACTAACTAAAGATGCAACACGTTTTTTTTTCTCATCTGGCTCTTTTTGTTGTTGTAATGGCTCTTAGGCATAGGCAGCGATGCGCGTGTACATGCACGGCCCTAACTGTATATCGCCCAGTGCCAATGCAAATTACAAAAACAATTTCGAGCGTTCTCTCACTTACTCTCTGTTACTCTCTTTGCTCTCTGATCGCGTGTGCACAAAAACAACCCTTGCGTATATTTGTTGTTGGCCCACAGATTTTCAATGTAATTTGTTGTTGCTTTTCGTTGGAGCATGCACTCACAAAAATCGGTATGAGATTCTTTCGCTATTTTTTAGGAAACTTGTTAAATGGGACTTTTAAGGCGTTGCTTGCAAACAAAAAGTAGTTATGGCCCTGTAGGTTTCGGTACAAAGGGTATACTAGATTTGTGCAATGTATATAACAGACAGATGGTGGCTATAGGTAAAAGCATATGAATGGAATATATATTTTTTGGAAAATCCGGTGGTAATAAAACAAACTTGCACGTGGCCATCATAAATAGATATTTTTCGGGAGATCCCTTGGAAGAAATTCGCACTTGTATACAATCTTTTTTCTAGTAGTAACAAATGTTAACAGGTACCAAAGGGTATTTTGCATCCATTGACCAAGTTTAGTAACTTTGCAATTTTTACGCCCCTACCTGCGCAGGTAAAGAGTTATCTTTCAATTTTACTTTTTAAATCATTTTTATACTGATATTTTCCTAATTTTTCAAATACCCCTTACTCCACAGCGAAATTATGCGAGTTTTATCTATTTTTGGAAGCACATATATTTGTGAATGTGCGTTTTCAAGCTTAAAATTAATTAAAAATAAACTGAGAAATCGATTAACAAACGAAAATTTGGAGGCATTATTAAAACTATCATTAACTAAAATAAATATTGATATTGACCAATTTTTAAGTTCTTTATAAGTATACATATGTACCATAACTTTTTTTTCATTATTTTTTACCACTCTTATAAGAATGCACATTAGGGTGGCCGCCGCTGGTATGGAGGATTTTTAAACCGTCGATATCAATAACGCCACCCCCTAAAAAGTTTCCTTTTTACCTGCATATAGCGCCTGTAAAATTTAAAAACGATCCGAATGTATTTGATGGGTCCGGCAATAGGTCAAAGGTCATAAAAAAGTTTCATATGAATGCATAAATAGCGAACAAACCGTAAGTTTGACAAAAACATGTTCCAAATATAATAAATGGGTAATTCAATTATCTACAGTCGAAAAAAAAAATTATCGAAATCAGTTTAGTATAACCAGAGATATTTGCTGTTAAGTAAAGGCACCTTTTTTTTTTTTTAATTTCGAAAAATGGTTTTTTCAAAATATCTCGAAGCCCGTTTCATGAAAAAAAAATTTGACTGCATTTTCGGTTTTAGCATGTCATTTTACTACAGAAACGATTCAAAAATGTTAAGGATACCAAAATATTTTTTTTATTTGTAAACTGGTGTAATTAGTCAAGTTAATCAATTTTAGAGCTTACCAAATTTATTTTGGCCGACTCTATATTTTTTTAAAATTATGTTTTGGTAGATATGAGACTTTTTGAACCATCTTGTTTGATTTGAAATAAGATTTCAAACTTTATGTACAACAATACAGTCAAAAACGAAAAAAGTGCGAGTTTGACCTATTGCCGGACCCATCAAATACATTCGGATCGTTTTTAAATTTTACAGGCGCTATATGCAGGTAAAAAGGAAACTTTTTAGGGGGTGGCGTTAGTAAAATCGTGAGATGTTGCAAAAATGGCCACCCTAATGCACATACAATTTCTTACAGTGCACTCAATAAACCGTAATAACTGTTTACTCTAAATGTGTTAGTGTTTTTCTTTATGTGTATTGGTTTTTGCTCTTCCATAAGCAGTGTTTGGACATCCCTGCTTTAGATATTCCTTTTAAAATCTTATATGATTAGAAAAAAGCTGAAAGATAAACACTAACATATATTTTTTAGTCAAAGATCGTAACTCTCTTAATTTAAAAAAAAAAATTATGAAGTTTTACTTTTTTTTTATTTATTTCAAAATTATGCTTCTTTTTTGGCCCAGAAATAATAATTACGAAATAACTTTTAATTTTTTTAGTTTAATAATTTTATATGCAATTATTTTAATTTTTTTATTTATTTAGGTATATAAAAATTTACACAACGCAATTTTTCACATCTTAGTTGTAAAGCTTCTTTTTAAGCTAATCTATATAAATTGTATAAATAAACTAATGTATAAGCATGATGATGAATAAACAATATATATATATATATATTTGCAAATTCAGTTTAATTTTTATAAAAATTTGAAAAAAAAAATTTATTTAAATAAATAAAAAAAATAATTGAACAATAAAATTGCATATAAAATTGAATATAAAAATTTGTTTGTTATTTTTTAATAAGGCATATTTGCAATTTCAGTTTAATTATTTATTTAGTTCAATTTTTATAAAAATTTATATATAGGTACATAAAATTTAATTTTAAAGGAAAAAATGTGAATAAAAACCTTAAAGTAAAAAAAAACAAAAGAGAAAAGAAACTAAAACTAAAAACTAAAAACTAAAACTAAGACTATAGTTGTGAACCTAAGATGGTGAGACGTCCATATTTTTTATATTAAAATTGCAAATATGCGTTATTAAAAATAAAACTTTTTTTTTTGCTAAAAATAAAAATTATGAAAGAATAGTTACATATTAATTATTATTCAAAAATCGCTAAATAACTCTTATATTTGAATGATTTTATTCATTTATTTAAATTCATTCTCAAATAAAAATTTAATTTAAATGTACACAATAATTGAAAAATATGAGTTATTCTCTTTTTTTATTTATTTCAAAATTATGCTTATTTTTTGGCCCAGCAACAATAATTACAAAATAATTTTTAATTTATTTAGTTTAATAATTTGATATGCAATTTTATTATTCAATAATCTTAATTTTTTTATTTATTTATTTCAATTATATTTTTATTATCAATTTCAATTAAAAAATAACTAACTAATTTTTATATCCAATTTTGCGCGCAATTTTATTATTCTATTACTTTATTTTTATAAAAATTAAACTAAAATAAATAATTAAACAAAAACTAAAAATATGCGTTATTAAAAAAAAAAAATTTTTTCTTTACTAAAAATAAAAATTATGAAACAATAGTTATATATTAATTTTTATTTAAAAATCGCTAAATAACTCACATATTTGAATGTTTTCATTTATTTAAATTCATTCTCAAATAAAAATTTAATTTAAATGTACACAATAATTGAAAAATATGAGTTATTCTCGATTTTAATTTATTGATTTTTTTTTATTAAAATTTCAAAATTATGCTTATTTTATGGCCCAAAAACAATAATTAGAAAATAATTTTTAATTTATTTAGTTTAATAATTTGATATGCAATTTTATTATACAATAATTTTAATTTTTTTATTTATTTATTTCAATTTCAATTAAAAAATAACTAACTAATTTTTATATTCAATTTTACACGCAATTTTATTATTCCTTTATTTTATTTTTATAAAAATTAAACTAAATTAAAAAATTAAACAAAAAATGAAAATATGCGTTATTAAAAAAAAAAAATTTTTTTCTTTACTAAAAATAAAAATTATGAAACAATAGTTATATATTAATTTTTATTTAAAAATCGCTAAATAACTCACATATTTGAATATTTTCATTTAATTTATAATTTCCAAAACATTTACTTATTGTCTAAAGGATAGATTGTAAATAAATATAATTAAAAAAAAAAAAAAAAAAAAAAAATTAAATTTTTATTTTGAATTTTTATAAAAAATGAATTTAAATAAATTTCTCGATTTTAATTTATTGATTTTTAATAATAATGCTTATTTTTTGGCCTAAGTATAAAAATTAGGAAATAATTATTAAATATTAATGTTAAGTTAAAAATCGCTAAACAACTTATATATTTTAATTCTTTTATTTTTTTTTTTATACAAAATTAATTTAAATAAATAAAAATTGAAAATTGCTTAGCCCTTTTTTAATCAATCTAAACATGAATAGAAATTTTTCAAATCGGTTCCAAATAAAGCTGGGAATTTCATTTTTGGTAAAATACTTGCATTTTTAAATGTAAAGAACTTAGCTTAAGAACACTTAAAAATTAAAAAAAAAAATATTTTTTTACCTGGGTATTTTTATTTTAACAAGCTTTGAATACAAAGCGCTTTTAAAATACTTCAGCAAGAATTAAAATTTTGCATGCATAACTATATTTGTTTTTATTACTATTATTATATATTTAATATTATTTATCATATTTGCAGTTATTTAATACAAATTATATAAGAAATTCGTAGCCTTAAGAAAATAGCTGCTAGATAATATTCCTAGAGCGTGCAAAAATAAATATTAAAAATATATATATAAAAAAAAAAAATCACGCACGCACGTTTTAAAATGATTTTGAACCAATTAAAAAAAAAAATGCTCCATAAAAAGTAAAACAAACCATAATTACTCATATAATATGTGTCAGAAATGGAAAGAACTTGAAAATGTTGTTCGCCAGAGATAAGACTTATCTTCGCTCGTTTGATTTGTTAAGTTATTTGTTTTATAAATCTTATTTATTTTTTAATTTTTATGCTTAATTTTTTTTCATTGCGCTCGTAATCAAAGATTTTTATGGCATTGCCAGCAAGCGTAGCCGTAAAGTCTATATTCCAAAGATACGCCGATATTTTACACACCATGCAACCGTTTGTTAGACCCCCGATGAACGCCCCAAAAGCTGCCCACTTTGTGTGTTTTTGCAATTCAGACAGATTGCAATGCAACAAATTCAGACGCTTCATTTGATTTCTTGGTCAGCTGGGGGATCGCGCGATCGCGTGGAACTGACTGCAGGGCATTATACAATCGCCCACGCCTGCTCATTTGGATCTAAAATAAATAGATGTATATAAGAGTGCTTTTTTTTTTTTGCTTTTTGCCTACGATTAGCTGCTTATTTTATTTTTAGCTAGATTTTCTTTTAATTTTTTCTGCTTCTTATTTGGCGTTGCTCCAAATCAAATTCAAGATTTTTGTACAACAAAAAAATAAATACAAAAATTAAAATGGGCAATCAAAATAATGAAAATCAAAAAAAAAAAAAAAAAAAAACTATGTTTTATGATGCGCATATTGATGGGAATCACATCAATTTTTTAGATTCTCTAAATAATGATCTTGAAAAAACAACTAGCTGCTCAATAGAACTAAAAAAAAAAATACACTTTTTTAAATCTTAAAAAAGAAAAAAAATTCATGCTTAAAAAAGTTTTATGCCAGATTTCGAACTTTCATAATGATAAAATCGACAAAATCTTATACACTGACAGATTGCTTTTAGGAAAAGATTTGACTTTTTTGTCACACACCCTTGGTCATGTATAGACATAAGGAACAACCTGCTTATTATCAAAATTATGTACTCATTCAAACACAAGGCGACCAATGTCGAAAAATTGCGAACCTTGGATTTGGTTTCTGCGACAAAAACTTATGGTCAAAATGATCCGAACCACAAACCCGAAAATTTCAAACCATTTCGAAAATTGTAATATATTTATTCCACATGTTTTAAAAGTTAGTAGCTTTTGTCAACTACAAAGGAATCCCCTAAAAGCACTTGCTTCAAATAGAGCCACTTCATTGAACTAGAATCCTTAATCGAAATCCGGCCAACATGCAATTTTTGCTGGAGCCTCCACTATCTCATTCACTAGCTAAAGCTTCATAACTTGAGCCACCTTAGAGCAAAATGCAGCTCCACATTGAACACATTGAAATTTGTTGGCAAAAATGGCGACCACATTCTGATAGACAAAGACTAACATGGTTAAAATAAATCTAGCTATTTAGCTATTTGGAATACAATGTAGAGAGCTGCACAAAAAGCTCTAAACGTCGCACTTCACTACTGCACAGTACTTCCAAGCACTGTATTTCACTGCAGAGCTGACAGCAGAACAAAATGTTTTGATGTTCTGTTTGCTTCAAAACAAAACATTCCAAAACATTAGAACATCACACAAAATGCTTGAGTGTAGCAAATTTTCGGCAAGCATAGCGAGTGCACTAGAATGTTTTGACATTATATTAAGCCACACACAGACACAAGCAGCTTGTTTGTTTGTGTTAGTCAAAAAAGCCAACACCAAAATCATTGCAATAACGAAAACGTTTTACTATGCTTGAAATGTTCTTCTTCAGTTTGGTTCTAGTTCAGTTTGGTTCTACTTCCATTTTTTTCTTCTTCAGGTTTTTGCTGTTTCACTTTTGTTTTGATGTTCTATTGCTTGTTGTTAACCAAGCACTTTTGACACTGAAGTATTTGTTTTGTTTTGTTCAAGCCAAAGACATGAAGTGCTTGATATATTAGCTGATGGCTTACAAGACATTTGTGCAGTGCTTGCGCAGCTCTCTAATAGAATGCACCGACTAGCTTTGCATAGAATCTCGTGGATGAACTTTATTGGCTTCCAATGGCTGGAGATGGTTCAGTAAAACTTTGGTTTGGCTGTAGCTTTTAGTGATGCTGCTCAGCTCAGGCCGTGATCATCCGGGGACCGTATGGTTCAATGCGATGCCAATTGAATAAAAGATTAAGAAAAAAAAGAATGATAGGCAAGGGAGCAGGGTGGGATAGCTGGTGGGTCGTAGACGGCTTAACCATTTTGTGAATTCGACAAAAAGAGACAGATCCGCTATGGTCACATTTGTCTGACAGATCCCAGGTCTAAATCCCAGCTGATTCTTTGCTAAGTTCACAAAAAATCGGTGATAAAAGTATATAGAACCTTTAAGAGGTAATAGAAATAATTTCGTGTCCAAAAATTTCAATGAGTATTAATATAATATGAAAAAAAAATATTTGTATTTTATCACCCGAGCCTTTAAAACCAACTCAGAGCCTGACAAACTGCTCATGAAAATGTAAAAGAACTCGTATTATCATGGAAAAGAATGATTCAACAATTTTAGGCGTGTCATGCTCCTGCAACGTTTAGAATTGACTATCCTATGTTGCTTTGATGATACAGTGGCTATCTGGTTTTCCAAAAGGAGCTGTGCTTCAAAGTAATTCCCTATACATATTTAGTTTTGAGCTCTTATGCATAGATCCAAGAGTCGTCATCTGATACAATTTCAAAAAAGTTTTTTGAAGCTGCATTTGGCTTCAAACTTTTATTTGCAGCTATTCGTAAGAGTACTTTTTGAAACGATCGCAAAGTCCGACGCGAAATGATTTTTTACGGGTGGTAGAAAAGAATCTTACGAAACGTCTGACGAGGCATATGTTTTCTTATGTATTTCGGCGCGGTCCGAATCCGCTAACAGAATTATCTAGGCAGGTCTAAATTTCATCCTAACCTCAAAAAACCGCACAAAAAGACCCCAGCACGATGGGTATCTGAAATACCTCGGATTCAGCGACCTCAAAACAAAATATAAGACATGATCTCTCCTGTGAACCTGAAAATCGATTTTTTTTTCTATAGTTGTGTGATAACATAACCTTCAAACGCCCCATAAAGTAACTTTTCCGAGTCCTGATGTAGCACGTCGGGCTTCTGAGATAAACTCAAAGATACTTGGTTTTGTGGGGTTTTTTAAGTTTATGTGCGAACCCTTACGTGATAGGGGTTTTTAAACTGAACTCAAAAATAAATAGAAGAAATGGTCTGGCCTCTGAACCTGAAAATCGATTTTTTTTTGTCTAGCAGATAACATAAGCTTAAAACACCCCATAAAGAATCTTTTTCGAGTCCTGATGTAAGACGAAATATTTTATATATTTTTGGGATTGCTGAATCCGAGTTCGAGGTTAAAGAGTTACGAGAGTCACGACGAGTTCATGACACAACCTCCAAATTACCTGGTTTTTTGAGGTTATGTTAGAACTTTGACGAGATAGTTTTGTTTTAACCCCGGGTTCGGATTCAGCGACCACAAAAACGTATGATGACATTATCTGTCCTCTAAAACTGAAAATCGATTTTTTAGTGTAGCTGTATGATAACATAACCTTAAAGCAGCGCATAATAAATCTTCTGCAAGTCTTAATGTCCGACACAATTTTCAATGCATTTTTGGGATCGCCGAGGTCGAAAAAACACAAGCATGTCGAGTTTTTGATACCTCCAAAATAGTTTTTTGAAGGGAAAACAAATTGAAGACCCTTTGGATCAATTCTGATAACGAATTCCCCAAATCACGATAGAAGTCCGCCAGTGAGTGAACGGCAGCGACTCCTACTAACTCCGAAAAACTACAAATTTTCATCGATATATCGTTGTTGCGATAAATTATGCCGAAAGCTGTAAAAAAATAATCGCAGTCTCTTCTTTATTTACGCCGAGATAAAATATCGAGTAATTGATAAGGAACGCACTTTGATGACTCTCGAAATCATTATGTTTGTTCGATGGATCGGTTCTTTCTTGAATGGTTCTTTAAAATATGGTTCATGCTTCTTGTTAGAAATCTCTTAGGACTTATACATATGTGAAACCTTCATGCATACATATTTGTGCATATTTGTATGCAGCCAGCTTTAGATGATCCTTAAAAAGATCTGCCAGCAGCATCCATCTTTAGACGCTAGACGTGTCCACACGCAATGAAAATTCTTTCCATACAGCTTTTAGGTACACACAACGGATTTGAGCCACAATTTTATCAAAAATAAAACATTATCTTTGGCCATACCCCCAACACTGATAAGGAACAAATGGCAAACGTTATTTTTATTAGTTATATATAACTAGTTTTACAAAAATAGAACTTTAAAATATAAAAGATGTTTGCTATACTAGGGAGTGACACTTCATCATGCAGGCAGCGCAAAAGCCGGGAAAACGCACACATTTCAAAAGGAATTCGCAGGTACCCTGCAAAATTTTAGAATATTTGTTAACCAGCTTCGGTGTAGCTACAACCAGAACCAACCGCACAGTAGTTGCACGACTCAAAGATATGAAAAAATATATACAAAAGCGATCCTATAATTGCAACAAAAAGCGAGATACACACGAGCACAATTAACCAGAATATAAACCACAGCGGATTCCTCATTCTAAGGCCTGTGAAAAGATATTTGATTTACTTATTATCAAAATACTAAAGAGAACTTGCCATCTTGTGCACTAAGAACATGCTTTCAAATTGTATCTTACTTAACAAAATGAATGGTCTAGTACAGAATAGATTTTCACGTCTGTTTGGCTTTAAACACAATTGGAACTAACAATTCTGATGAATTTTTTAAAACCCAAACTAAGTGTTTGGCATGTGTTGCTCAGTTAACCATAATCTATATATATAAGTACATATACATATAACTACAATGGTGATAGTATATAGTGCTTCACCAGCCCCCGTTCGAGCACTTGCTTTATAGATACGCTCGTCTATATATTGTTTTTTTTTTTTTATGACTAGGCTAAGGTAATATAACCAAAATTGGTTGTGAATGAAAATTTTGAGATAGTCGCTTTTAGAAGGCAAATTGATATGTGTTTGCTGTAGCGCCTTCTACTATGTAATCTCAGTCGTACATAGATGCAACTTACACTCTATTCAAAGGGTTACGCATAAATAATTCTTATCTGAAAGGAAAGTTTTACAAATACTATAAGTATATAGCCGCAGATACATAATAATAAAATAAAATGCATCCAAGAGCTGGCATATATGTATAAAAAAGGGTTAAGTGTAAAATTAACAAAAACAAAATTGACGATCGAGCAAATCGCTTGGAATATATAGTCGCAGCTTGTAAAAGGAATAGCATTATAATTAAGTATCTTTTTTGAAAATATTTCAACTTAAACAAACAATATGAACCCAAGTATACATCTCTCTTTTTTTGCTCTTTTAAAACATTTCTTTTTTAGTTACTTAAACTACTAACTGCATTCCCTTTTGTTTGCAGTGTATTTTAATTTGATTGCTGCTTATGAAAACACTGCAAGAAATTTATGTGTAGTTAGATACATATTTTGATGCTGCGCTGTTAAGCGTCTGTTATGAACTAACATCAACTGTTACGCTCACAGCTTTTTAACAGTTTCACTTGTGTATCTGTGTGTGTCTCTATACTGTATCTATATTGTCTTGGTTTTTATCTGTTTTATCATTCTTATGTGGTCTGATTATATGACAACAAGTGACTAAGTTGTTCTTTAACTGGAACTTATTAATTTCTAAACAAATACAAATAAATTTGTTGTAGTGCGTTTGTGTATCTGTAAATATTGTATCTTTTCTATTCAACATTATTTTCACACTATTGCTTCTTTATATTTTGCACAAAATGTTGAGCTCATAAAAAACAGCAAAGCATTGTTATGCCAGCTGATATGAACATATATATACATACAAATATAGATGCTCGTTTTATTATGGTACTATGAACCATCATGAATTTGAACAGCTTTTGAAATCTTCTACATTTAATATAAGTCAATTCTTACGTTTTTACTTTCACTAACCAAATAAGAACTTTTCCATTGCCCAATTTATTCACAAACTATTTAGCTTAAATTCAAAATTTTAGCGACAAAAATATTTTAAAATTATTGCACTCTAGTTTACAAAACATTTAAGGATGAGCAAGCATGACATAGACTTGGCGCCAAAACTGGATATTTTTATTTATTTTTAGATTGACTTAACAATGAGTATTAATTTCCGTACACATAAATTTTGAACATTTACTTAGCTTACATACATACAGTTATATTAATTGCTTTTTCAACAACCATTGTAAGATCATGATGAACGCCATGACCCATTAAATACATTTATCAATTCTAAAATCAACAGAGCACTTCAAAGTATTTTTAAAGCTTCGAAATTTGTATACACTTAAATTTTGTTAACTGATATACATATACACATGAAAAATCTATATCGTTTGCATTGGATCATAATTCCATTTTTCAGACAATAGTGCTATAATAAGATTTTAAGTCAAATCCTATTGCATTATTAATATGAAGAATTTTAATAGATTGAATAAACAAAAGAATAAAAACTCAGAGTTTTTATTATTAACTAACTTTTAACTGGACCAACTTTTTTGTCAAATAAGCTGCTTTTCACCTTAGTTACTATTTATCACTGCCACAAAAATTTCCGAAGCAAACTTAAAAGCATCTAGTATAAAAATTTGAACATGACTCTGTAGCCTCTAATTTGTAACCTTCAAAACCAAACAAAAAAAATGCTCAAATTAAAAAAAAAGTCAGTACATATACCCAAATTTTCTTTGTTATGCAAGTTTCGTGTTAAAGAGCGCACTAGAGATTCAATATACATAAACGGCTGCCTTTTTTAGAGAATTTGTAGTAATAAGTAACGTAATAGCTCGTAAACGAACTGATATTTACAAAATCATTTTCACTGGATTTTTGGATTTTTGAAAGAAACAACTTGCTGTCAAACAGCCGTCTGACGGTAACAAAATCCAAGAAAAACCCAATAGTACCATGCAGAGAGAGTGTATAATAAAGTAATCAATTAGCAAACCAAGCCTACAAAAAGAAAACAAAAAACAAAAAAAAAAAAACGAACCATTACAAGCTACATAGCTTTCAACATTTAAAGATATTATGGCGCAGCGCTGAGTGGCACCTGTTACCAGGTTTAATTAATGATAAGAATAATGCAACTGAGATTAATCATGAGTAAGTTACAACTTTTAAAAATGTCAAATACAAATAAAACCAAAAAAAAAAAAAAAAAAAAAAAAAACATTTAAAATAATTCACAAAAACAAGTGAAAAAAATCGCGCGTTTATTTATTTATTCAGTTTATAACCCCATTCGTTTAAGTTGTTCATATTTAATTATCGCAGTAACTTATAAAGCGGCAGATACAATTCACACAGATACTCACACGCACACACACACACACACACACACACACAACAACGGCAATTGGCGCGCAGTAGCAGAACGCTACCGCTATGCGCTGCTGCTGCTGTTGCTGCTGCGCTGCACACTCATCGCGGAAATATTTCAAAAATTTATGTTAACTAACAGCGACGCTGTTAAGTTCACCGCATTGTGAGCACTACACATAGCCAGAATTCCAAGCATACATATTGTACCTACAGAATGTGTGCGTTCAAAATCCAATGCAGATCCAACGTCTGCCTAACAGCACGTGAGAGAGCGCGCCAATTTTGTTACGCTGTTACGCCCAGCACTCTCTCACAAATACATGCAAGCTTGCAAGCTGGCGAGCTGGCGAGCTGGCGTGCGAGAGCATTCACATAATATATACAAAGTAAAGTGTTGAGAATATGGGTAAAAACGAAACGAAAAAAAACTTGTTCCTATCTAACAATATAAGCGACAAGATCAGGCGTCTCACCCGCCCCTTTGCTACATCATCAGTTGGCCCGGCCAACAGGCTAGGCAGCAGCAGCAGCCGCCGCCGCAGTCGCAGACAGCGGCAGCGCCAGTGGGGCGACTCCTTAGCTTCACCTGTATTGAGCGCGCTGCGCCACAGCTGACGACAATCATCGAGACCAACGAAGACGTCGACGACGCACAGTGGGCGAAATGAAATAAATAGGCACCGAAAAATGAAGGATTTATTTATTTTTTATGATTTTTTAGCATCATTAATTTGCTAAATTATATTTATATTTGTAAATAATTTAAGCTAAGTAATATTTACTTTATTTATTCAGGCGAGCTTGAATTGCAGGTACAGCTTCAATCGAGATTTTACGCTTAGTACTTCTTATTAGAATTATTATTTTAATTATTATTATATGCGAGAAGTTTGCCTGATTTGTAAATTATTTTTTTATTTATTTATTCAAAGCGCACAACAAAGCTCAGTTGACCTTAAATTATAAACAAAAATAACAATATTAAATAGAACGAGGAAAAAAAAAGGTATCAACTAAACCTAATCTCTAGCCCGATGTGTGAACTTGTATTTAAGGTTTTAATTATTATTAATATTAAAATGATGCCAATAGATCGACATAAGAAGTTTAGTTATTTTTTTTATGCTTATGCATCTTTAGTTTCTCATTTGTATGGTGCTTGTTTTAAGATCATATATATATATTAGGGCGGGTCAATTTGTATGGGGCCGAAAAAGCAAATTCGCTCAAGAAACTATGGGTCTAAAATGAATTTCGAGTCGCCCACTTTTTCAAAATAGGTTTTTTTCGACATATTCAAAAATCGACTTAGAAATTCATTGAAAAGGCCTAAAATCGATATTTTTTTCTCTAGCCAAATGTGAATTTGGGGGTTTTTGGGGTCGAGGAATTCATTATTGACATCTATTTTTAATTTTGGGTGCCGCCAGAGGGCGCTTTAGTGTTGGTTTTTGATTTTTTTCGGTGTTTTTTCTTGAAAATTTTGAAAAACTGGGCGACTTGAAATTCATTTTAGACCCATAGTTTCTTGGGCAAATTTGCTTAGAATTACCCAAAGAATCAAAATCCGAGTGAGCCCTTATACCGAAAAAAATTGACCCACCCTAATATATATACATACCTTATAATTAACTTGTTCCTGGGGTAGTATGTGCCAGCCTTTTTAAAAGAAGTGTAGTGGTGATTATTGCAGATTGCCTGCTGTATAATAGTTGTGGTTGATAAGGTTTTTAAAGAGTTAAAAAAGAGTTAAGTAAAAAAAATATTTCAAAACATTGGAAAGTTTGAATAATAAATTAAAAAAACTCATGCGTAATAATTTAAATAAGCGAAAACAACTTTGATTTTACCAAACATCGTTTGTTGATTCAAATTTTAATAGCATGATATCATAAAAGCTAATACCTAATCAAAAGAAAACGACTTTTGCTTTTATCGAAAAAATACAAATAAGTTACATTATCAATTTTAAGGGAAAATAGAATTAAATGTAATTTTACAAATTGTAATATATAAGTACACCTAAACGACTAAGTAAATTTGTATAATGAAAAGCTTGGATTTTTTGCTAGTACACCCAATTCTTTTTTCGCACGGTCTTTTTTTACACGGTTTTGAAATAACACGGTCTAAAACTAATATTTTTTACAAAATTTCATTCGATTTAGCACGATTAAAAAAATAAATTTAATTGAAATTTTAAAGAAAAATATTTTTATTAACCTAACGTTTTAAAAATTTTGTTAGGGATTTCATCTTTCTTATTTATTTTCATAGCAGCTTAAGCATTTACTTGATGTCTTTTTTTACAGACGGTTATTTCTGGAACGTATCTACCGTGTAAAAACAGAATTAGGTGTATTTGTTCTTACTTAAAACCTATCTATTATAATACATAACTAATTAGAGAATATTGAATTAAAATTTTGGCTATGCTTGAATGATCTTGGGAATGTAGATGGTAGAAAGTATATTGAGCTATTGAGGGTGAATTTATATCGATGTATTTACGATTATACTGCGTCAATGTAAGGTGTTTTTTTTTATAGATGTTTATTTAGACAGTGTTATTTAATTACTATTATAAAGACTAGTTACAAAATTTATTATTTAAAGCACTGACTCCGACGGGTACTCAAACTTTACATTTTTAAAATTAATAATGCTTCTCAAGTAGTTAAAGCATTAAAAGATATTGACAATATACATAACATAGAGTTTCAGAAAAAATATAGATTGTAATGAAAAAAATTTAAGAAAAAAAATTCAGTTATTTATAAAAGGAGTTGTGAGTGAAAAAAAAATTAAAAAATAATAATATCGTAAGATTTACGTATGTTGCCACCAAAAGCGTTTTTTGATAACATTATTTAAAATATTTATTTATTTATATAACATTGTAACTTAGAATTAATTCTAGGGAACAAAGTGGTTTAAAGCCAGAGCAACATAGGCCTTCAGGCTATTATTTAAAATATAAAAAAAGTCTTTACAAGACATACTTTTGTCAAACCTCAAGTTGGTAAAGCGAGAGATTTCTACTGTTCCTATCTACTATCTTAAAAGCTTACAATATCTGTTTCTTGTTTGCTCTTCTGTAGACATGGTAGAAGTAGGGGATCCCTTCGGAGTTCTGGATGTATTCCATTTCGTCCAAATACAAAAAGGCTTCAGGCGGAACGTAGCCGGATAGTAAACATTTTTCCACATATTCATCGCAGGTATAGTATAATAAGGAGCCAAAATAAGTTCTTGAAACACATTTGTAACCAAGACTGCTGGATAGTCATTTGGCTCTGTATATTATATTAAACTCTGTATAATCATACAATATTTTTAAAAAAGTTAATATAAACAAGAAGTTAGGCGCTATTTAGAAAGAAAATAAATATGTATATGAAAGCTCATTTCTGCCCACTGTACGATGGCGGCGACGAACGAGCGACTCAACAATGCTCACAAAAAGCGCTGCAACAGCAACAACCAAAAAGAAGAAAAAAAAAAAGCACAGCACATGTGTTCGTATAGACATACAGACACACAAACATACATATATAGTACTTGTTTAACTTGCTTGCTGCTTAGACATACAAACAAGTACACTACCTGTTGTTGTTGTTGTTGTTGTGTGTGCGCGTGTGTGTTTTGTCAAACTCTTTGCCCCTAACCTCTCGCGTTCTATTATATTATTATTATTATTATTATTACTAGAGACGTTTGCCACTTCATAATAATTTGTACCGGTAATATTCGCCAACAAATTTACCAATACCAATTTGTCTAATTATTCCCACATACTGCATACAAATAAACATGCATACATACATGCATACATACATACATACATACATACATATGTATGTACAATATGTAAAAATTTTAGAGAGCGGATATATTAGCCATTTTACGTAGAAATCCCCAAACTATATTAATTTTGAATTAATTTGCGTACACTTGAAAGCAAGCAAAAAAAAAAAAAAAGGCAAAAAAAAAAATTAAATCTTTTAAAAACCGGAAAGCAAATCTAACACAGTCTTTTAGAACAACTGATGATTGTTTCTATGTCAGACATGTGCATACATACTTTCAAATTTTGGCAAATAAAAAATAAGCTCATTTTATTCGATAAGCTCGATAACAGCTCTTAACAATTGCTAATCGGAAAAACACGCAAATAAGCAGCTTTACTATGAATAATATAATTTTATTTAATTAAGTATAATTAATGAATAGTTGTGTACTTTGTCGCCTTTGTTTAGAAATTGTGCTTGTCTTTACTATCCGTCAGTCTTCAAAACTAGTTTGCATCGATATTTTTAAAAAGACTTGTTCAAAACTTAGCAGAATTGAAAATAATTAAGAGAAGTAAATATAAAAAAAAAAAATGTGGTACAGTCGAGGCGGTGCCCGACAGTGGAATACCCTGTACCTTTTGTGTCAAAAAAATTTTTCCTGCATATTCCATCTAAGAACTTTCCAATTGGAATTTATTTTTTTTTTTGGTGCAAAACGATATTTATACCTATAAGTTCCCTAAATTTGTACCGATTTTGATGAAAATCGAAAGTTACTATTTTAATTATATTGGGTAAGTTTCAAGTTGATATGTTGAGGGGTGTGGGAGAAAACACGGTAAATCGATTGCGGGGGGTGGGGGGACCGCATCAATAAAATTTGGATGTGGATTTGTTCATTCGAGCCACATGAATGAGCTTACCAAAAATTGTGATTCTAGGTCACTTGTAGCCATAATTGCGTAGAGTCAAATATTGACGCAGTTTATGGGCAAGGGGCAGTGAAATTTGTACATTTTTGACTATTACTTTTTCTGTATTTGTCCGATTTTGTTCATTTTTTACACATAGATGCATGTATCCACAACGCATCGCTATGTTAAATTTCAAATGAAAATATTAAACGGTGTGGCTAAAAACCGCGAAACTCTACTGCGGGGGAACGGGGGAAGATATTGACATGATTCAACAAACTTCATCTGCTTAGGAAATATGCGCACCAGCAGGAAAAGTTCCGTGTCTCTAGCTCTTATAGTCTCCGAGATCTAGGCGTTCATACGGACGGACAGACGGACAGACGGACGGACGGACATGGCTCAATCGCTACCCGAGGTTATGATAAGCATTTTGGTATAAAGGACTTGGGGTCTGCCACGCCTCCTTCTGTCCGTTACATACATTGCACAAACCTAGTATACCCTTTGTACCTATAGGTACAGGGTATAAAAATCACTTTTTTTTACTATTTGATATTTTTGTAGTAAAGCCAATCATGTTAGGCTGAATCAGCCGTGCTCCGCAAACCGAATCCGAATATTTTACGCGGATTCGTTTTGAAACCGAATGTTTTTGAATTTTTCATGTGCTTGGTAACCGAATGATTTGTTACAGGTGGAATTCAAACGAATCGCCAAAATAGGATTAAAAAAGCACGCATTTTATATTGAAATAATTATACCCTGTACCTATAGGTACAAAGGGTATACTAGGTTTGTGCAATGTATGTAACGGACAGAAGGAGGCGTGGCAGACCCCAAGTCCTTTATACCAAAATGCTTATCATAACCTCGGGTAGCGATTGAGCCATGTCCGTCCGTCCGTCCGTCCGTCCGTCCGTCCGTCCGTCCGTATGAACGCCTAGATCTCAGAGACTATAAGAGCTAGAGACACGAAACTTTACCATCTGGTGCGCATATTTCCTAAGCAGATGAAGTTTGTTGAATCATGTCAATATCTTCCCCCGTTCCCCCGCAGTAGAGTTTCGCGGTTTTTAGCCACACCGTTAAGTATTTTCACCTGAAATTTAACAGAGCGATGCGTTGTAGCTACATGCATCTATGTGTAAAAAATGAACAAAATCGGACAAATTCAACAGAAGTTATAGTCAAAAATGTGCAAATTTCACCTCCCCTTGCCAATAAACTGCGTCAATATTTGACTCTACGCAATTATGGCTACAACTGACCTAGAATCACAATTTTTGGTAAGCTCATTCATGTGGCTCTAATGAACAAATCCACATCCAAATTTTATCGATGCGGTCCCCCCACCCCCCGCAATCCATTTACCGTGTTTTCTCCCACACCCCTCAACATACCAACTTGAAACTTACCCAATATAATTAAAATAGCTTCTTTGACGTAACTTTCGATTTTCATCAAAATCGGTACAAATTTAGGGAACTTATAGGTATAAATATCGATTTTCACCAAAAAAAAATAAATTCCAATTGGAAAGTTCTTAGATGGAATATGCAGGAAAAATTTTTTTGACACAAAAGGTACAGGGTATTCAACTGTCGGGCACCGCCTCGACTGTACCACATTTTTTTTTAAATATTCTTTGATATTCTTTGATTCTATTTAAGCTAACTTTAATTTGAATATTTATTGACAATTATTTTTAATTATTTGTTTTTTTCACTCAACCCAAAAATTAGCATATGACATTTTTGAAATGTTTAAAAATTTTTAACAAAAGTCAGTCAGCTGGTTACACCACAGCATATGTAAAATTATCGTAAAAAATGGGGGAAATTTACACATTTATCGAAAATAAAAAGTGAAATTATCGACCAAAAATTCGATTTCCGGTGCACGCAAAACCGAATCCGAGTAAAATGGTTCGGTTTGGATTTCTCGGTTTCCGGAGCACGACTGATTATTTACAAATAAACAAATATATAAAAAAAAAAAACTTTTTTACGACCATAAATTATTTGCACAATTGTTAAATAATAAGATATTTCATTAAAAAAAATGACTTACAAGATTATGAATGATAGGTAAAAGTACTTTTGACTTCGCTTACTCCGTAAATATCAAAGGGAACCAAATCCGAAGCGAAAGTAACTCGCGATTTTTTTAAGTGTATCTTCGCAGTTGCTGTTAACAATTAACCGTCTAGAAACAGATTTTTTATGGTAAAATAAAAAAAAAATGGAAATAAAAATCTTTTTTTTTAGAGTAACCTTAGAATAAATAAATTTCATCAATCAAATTTAAATGGATATTCACTTTTGTGATTTTGTTAAAAATATCCTTACTTAACGTTTTCTGTTAGTGTATAGCAGTTTTTTTTAACATTAAAAAAGAAATTGTAAGAGTTGAAATGAAAATTAAGTTTTTTGTTCTTGTACAAAATATCCATGTACCAAAGTAAAGGAAGTTTTTTGGGAGCAGCGCAGGATCAAAATCATTGCGCAACTTTGTATGCTGCAGATGCAAATGTGAACATAAATGTATGTACATACTATGTAGCATATACATACATACATATATCTTATGCATAAATACATATATTATATATTATGTAGTATATGTACATACATATGTATATATTTATATCTTTGTAGTATATGTTTGCATCTGTGGTACTTTTATGCCATCGTCGTTGTCGTCTCGTTTCTTTTGTCGTTTTCATTATACACATAATTTTCTTATACTGTGAAGTGTACGTGATATTGTTGTTGTTGTTGTTGTTACTGCGGTCGCTATTATTGTTGTTGTTGTTGTTGTTGTTGCTGTTGCCTTTATGCCCAACAACAAGTGAGCGCTGCCCTGTATTAGTCACAAGTATAAGAAGAATCAAGAGAGCCAAAAATAAAGAGAGAGCCAAGTGAGAGATCGCGCGCTTGTGTGTGCATGTGTGCGTGTGTGTATTGATATTGCACCGTGCTTTGGGGCTCGCTCTTTCGTTGTCATTTTTTGAGTTAGCCACTGTCGCTGTTCTTTGTATTGATTCAATCGTTTCTCTCGCTTCTGCGCGTTCCGTTGCGTGTTTCGCAGTGTTTCCGCGATTTTTTTGTCGTTCATCGTTGTCGCTCTGTGCGCTTTATTTTATTATTTTTTTTGTTTTCTAAAGTGTTGTGTTGTGTATGTGCATTATTTATATTTTGTTGTTATTATTTATGTATATGGCTCAGCAGGTTGCTTAACTGAAAAAAATATATGCATATACATATGTATGTACATAATATACATGCTTATCATTTATTAGCTGCTGTCTCGACGGATTTCTTATTCTTGTTGCCACAACATTACACACAAGTATGTGTGTGTGTGTGTGTGTGTGTGTGTGTCGTGGGCGTGCGGTTGCAGCGCTAGCGCCAATAGCTAGGAAGTTTAAATTTGTTTACAAGCGCTAAAAGCAACAAAACTTGCGAGCAAACATAAATGCAATAAAAACAACATATGTATAAGAAACAGCGTTAACAAAAAAACGTACATAAAACAAAAAGTTACACTGCAAAGCAACAATAAAAAAAAAAAAAACAACCATAATAAAAAAAACACCTACGCGAGCAGAACAGCCGCAACGACAACTAATATATGCATACATACAGACATTTGTACCAAATGTATGTACATACATATGTAACTGCAAACAGCAAAGTTAAGATTTCATTCAATTGTGCAAATGTGTGTAAAAATATATACGTCCGTGCATACATACATACATATGTGCAGCGTGTGCAAAAAGAAAAGCAAAAACAAGTAGGAACAAGCCTTAGCAAGCCGCAAGCAGTGTAGATAAGTCTGTTGCTGTATGTGTGTGTGTCAGAACAGGCAAGCCTATGCCCGTGGGCAGCACTTGCTTAAGAAAAACAAAAAAAAGACATACCTCGCGCTCACACACACGTGCAAACCTGACGCAATAGCAACACAGCAAGCAGGAACAAGCAGCAGCAGTGCTAAAGCAGTGCACTGCAATTGCACACATACAGCTGCAGAGTGCGAAAACAAATGAAACTTCAATTAAATTAATTTAGAGTACCAATAAACGCAGCCATAGTGCATTTAATAAGTCTGCGCACAGCGCTATTTTTAAAGTTTACCTGTAAAAGACTAGGATATCAATTTAAAGTGTATGATAGATTTGGCTAATAGACTTAGATTCACTTTCGTTAGCGATTGGACAATGTTCATCCAAACGTATAAACACCTGGACCGCAAAGTTCATTAGAGCTAGACACACCAAACTTTACCAAAAAGTACACATTTTTATATACTTATATACCAAATACTCCATTGTCTCTCCTGCCTGTTTTGATAAATCCTTTAGCAAAGTATTTTTAATCATAAGTGCCAAAAATGTTCAATTGAATTTATTTCTGTCAATTATATTTAATAGTCTGCTACAAATCTTTAGGGTCATTTTCTTCTTGGAACCAAAGTGGTTTTCTACCTAAAATTTTCTATGGGTAACAAAATTTTTCATAAAACTGCATTAAATTAGTTAGGTATATGACATTATTTCGACAGCCGAAAACTTAACTCTAGCTGAATTTTTTTGAAGATAATCTCTATATTTTTGAACTTGTTTACCGATTAATGCTATATATTGAACTTACTATATCAACAACAGAAACTAAGTAGAACATATTCTCAGTGTAGTAGTTGCCTGTGCTAAGACTTTTTTTATTAACTGTATTCTATACATAGTAAAAATAATTTTTTTTGTTGCAAAATGTTGCTGCCTTAGCCACTGTTACCGCCACCGCCGTTGTTGTTGTTGTTGTTGTTGCGTTTGCTCTTCCATTCTCTTATACGCTCATTTTCCGCTGCTGTGCTGCACCTTTTTTCTGCTGAAAGGCAGGCACAAAAACAAACACAAGCAGACAGCTGCTCGCTCACTCACACACACACACACGTACGCGCAGTCAAAAGGAGCTGCGTCGACGTCGACGTTGACTCCAAAGTTTTTCACTTCACTTTTTGTTTTTTTTTTTTTTGTTTTTTCATAAATCTTTTTGCAATTTCATTTTAAACAGCTTATAAATTAATTTCAAAGCAAGTGGCGCGTAAAAATGGCAACAAAACTGTTGCCTCTAAACAACGACTACGCTTAAATGTTATCACGACGCTGCGCAACTAGTTGATAACACGCTTAACAAAAAAAAAAAAAATACATAAAAAAGAAAACAACAAATATACGACAAAAGGTCTCATTTATTAATAACAGTTAACACAGTGGCAGTGGAGTGACATCAATACAACAACAACCAAAAAAAAAGTAATAACAACTACAACTAAAAGATACAGATACATTCATATGTATGCGACTGCAACTTCTAACAGGCGCACGCAACGCACTTGTCCAGTTCCAGTTTCCACTTGTTGTTGCTGTTGCTGAATTTCCTTTTGCATCCAGCAGGTTGTTGTTGTTGTTGTTGTGTTGTTGGTTGGTTGTTGGTTGCATCTTGCCACTCGGTCAACGTTATAAACTGGCTGCATGAAAAACATCACCAGCTCAGGCACTTGCGGCACAGGGCTGCTGCAATTGCAGAACAATCTGAGCAACAGCGAATTGGACGTTGTTGGCAAACCAGAAACAGGTGCGTTTTAAGTTCTCATTATTTACCAACAATACATACTACACACAAACACTATGTGTGGCGTTTTGGGGGCAAGTTAGTAACCGATAAGATTTGACATGATGGGATCACCCAGTGATGCTTGTATACGACGATATGCAATTTATGTCAAAGCGGATTTGCTAAGAACCTGACCAGTTTTTTTTAGGAGTCTGATGTAGCTCATGTATTGTATTTAAGATTTCATAAGAAATCTACTAAGAAGAGATGCTCCAAAGATGTTTTTGTATATAATATACTTTTACAATTACTTTTATGTCAAAGCGAGTTTTTGCAAAACATACAAGATTCTGATTCTTAGCAGTATATAGGGATCATCCAATGTTGCAATTACTTTTAATGTCAAAGCGAGTTTCTTTGAAGATAAACCAAGTTTTTTTGAATTTAAGGCAGGTGTGGATTCAGGATTTGATGTTAGGGTGGGTTCTTCACTTCGAAGTGTATATATATCGCAGAAGACTGTCAACCTATTTTTCCAAATTTTTGGGAAGGTCCGGACTTAAAAAACCCCCCGTGGATACTTATATATTATCTTACAAGTATATAAAACATTTTTTTCGAGTTATATACAGATTATGTTTTGGTTTATGTCTTTAAATGCTTCTGCCATTTCGTAAATAACACTAGTTTACACGAAAATTTGGTAATTTGGGGTTGAGAAACACAAAAATGGCAACCTTTTTTTTCTGAATCACCGTTTTCGAGATATTTTCGAAAAACATGTTTTTGGACACTTTTTTCAGTTATTACTTAATATCTCGTGAACAAAATTTGGATCGATATGAAAAATGATTAGATCGTAAGGTATTAATGTGCTCTTTCCAGTGATATTTAATATGTACAGATTAAGTAAAAATATCCAAGATACAGGCAACCAAAGTCAATAATAATTTTTGAACATTTTTCAAAATTACACATTTTTGGTATGCTTTTTATAAACGAAAATAATTTTTTGAAAATTATGTGAAGCTTGAGGCTGAAAGAGAATTCTTTTACGAACATTTCGAGTCTAAGATCTTTGAAATCGGATAGGAACTGTAGATGTTATGGAATTTCATGAGATATTGAGGTATAACTGAAAAAAGTGCCCAAAAACATGTTTTTTCGAAAATATCTCGAAAAGGTTGCAATTTTGAAATTAGCCTAAAAACACTTTTTTAGGAAGATTCACTCGATGACGCTTAAATTTGTAAACTAGTGTAATAGATTTATTACTATCTATATAACATAGTTAAAAGAAATATCTAGTAAGTACCTGTTCTGGCTCTATTTTATAAATATATAAATAAATAGAAAAAGACCGAGTTGCTGTTGCACTGAAATTTGGTAAAAGTTCATTAATTTATATATTTTTCTTATTTAAAAGATACAACTGGCAAAGACTGTATGGGCATATTGTTTTAAAATTAATATATGTTCGACAAAATTCGAAGCTAAGATTTTTCGTATAACAAAGCCACTCAAAGATACATGTATCTAAACATAGATTATTTAGTAGTAACACCAAATCACAGCTTAACAAGTTTTTGAATGTTTACGGCAGATTCAAGTATCTAACAGATAATAATTAGGTATTCGAAAATTATTTTTAACAACAATTAGACATCGCTGGATAAAAAACAAATCCTTAAAAGCTGATAACATTTAGTCTGCTTGAGTTATAAGAATAATTAAAAGTTAAACAAAGCGATTCTATATATAGACTACATTTATTTATATATTCAAATACATAAGAGATAGTTACTGGTTTCTTAACCTAAATCATTTGCTGCATAAGAAATAATGAGCTACAAATCCGATTTGGATGGACTCTACTTAATTTTTGTATTTATAGCGAATCTTTGCATAATCCAAACAATCCAAAGATGCTTTCGAGTTATTCAAACAAATAGCTTGTATAGTATCGAAACTCTTGACTATAAATCTCTTGTGGTCTGCTCGCAATTTATTGGCTGACAAAAATCTATCGGCACAACAAGTAAGAACTTATTTATTCTAGGAAAAGATACTTGCTGCAGTTTCATGGCTAATTTATTAAATATGTCATATTGCCAAGTCGAACGCTTAAAGAAATTTTCTCAAGATGTTTGCTAAAGTAACTTTATCAAAGAAACTTCTACAACTTGTCTCTTTTTTTTTTTTTATTTACTTTTACCATTAAACTTAATACTAGCTCTGATAGATCAAAAGCCGTCAAACAAACAATTAAAGCTATTGTCTATTTAAGCATAAAAAAAAAAATATATAAAATATAACAGTTGCTTATATTGTATTTAAAAACTTTGCTCATAGAGGCCCAACATTGCTGGATCCATTAGGCTTAGACAGCTGCAATTATCAGTGTATAATAAACGTAAACGCATGTCTTGGCTGGATAATTTCTACAGTTAAATACTTTATATGGCTGGCAGCGAGTTACGGCTTGCGATCGAGCTACTGTCATACATATCAAAAAGGTAGCCTAAGCCGCAGCTAAGCTTAGCCCATCAAATGGGATCTCTCGGGGGCAAGCCCACAAAATTAATCGACTGGCCCGGCTGGCTGGCTGGCTGGGTTGTCTGTAAGATCAACAGGCGGATAAACGCACGCGAATACATTAACGTGTCTGCGTCTGTGTGTGCGCGCGTGTGTGTGTGTGTGTGTGTGTGTGTATTGTTAGACCAGGTTCTGTTTCCCAAAAGTAATCCCATATGGATAGCATGCAAGGTGTGTGTGCGTGTATCTGACAATAGCTTAGCTTGCAGACGTGAGCTCCGAGCATCGTTCTTTGGGTTTGCTCTTACAATGCAACACACTTTACTCTTTCTTGTGGCACGCTGTTACGCTCTCGCTCTTTTGCTGTTTTTTTTTGTAGAGAGTGTCTGTGTGTGTGTGTGTGTATCTGTGTGCACGCGTTCTAAAATCAAGTCAACAACAACTGCGGCAAACGCAAAGACAACAAAATCCAACAGCAGCCACATTGGAAACGATAGTTTATACTGGTTTCCAAATGGTATCTTTGTATACGTATCTGTTGTATGTTGGGCTCTGTCATAGTATTGCGTCTCTATTCAAGCGAATCCGCGCTCGCTGTCGATATAAGGTGGGGTTCACAGAACCCTGTCCACACAGCATATCCTACCTGTGCAAATGGTCTTGCGCAATGGTTTCTTTCTTGAGTTTTCTCCTCATTTTTTTTATATTTTTTTTTTTTTTTGCCTTGATTGAAAACATTGTGCGGCTCCGTTATAAGCTGCAATTTTTGACGTCACATAATATACTATATGCATATATATTGCTTGCATTTGGAGAGGAACTGATTTTTGTAAATATTCTCGTTACTGATCAGTTTAAAGATATTCATTTGACTATGACACATTAAAGTTGGATTACTCATAGCTTCAAGTCTAAGAGAAAGACGAAGCTGAAGTCAAGGCTTGGAAGCACCAAGTCTTGTGCTCCCACTGCATTTGGGCCTGCTGCCTGTGTTATTGTATAGACCCTATATGCAGAGCACTGCTGCAAAGTGATCGATTAAATGTTCGATATTACAATGTATGTGTATATATGCAACTATATTTGTATGTATGTATGTATGTATATAATAATTTAGCTGGGCAAGTTTGGTTTTGATTTCGTTGTTGTTATCGCGCTTCATTCGTTGTCAGGTTTGGCTTTATATGCAAATGAGATACAGCGACACAATCGACGACCACTGTGCCACTGTCAGTCAGTCAGTCATTCAGTCATTCAGTCATCCAGTCAGTTAAGTCAGCTAGCAGCTAGTCAACCGCCAAGACAACAACAACAACAACAGCAAGAACAACCTAGCCAGTTAGTCAGCTTTTGTATCTCTCTCTCATTTTGTATCTCTACTAAGTGTGTGTGTTTGTGAGACGCGTGTAGATTTCTAGAAGGTAAAACAAGAAGTTGTCCTACCAGTTTTTTTTGTTTTTTTTTTTATATATTTCTTCTCTTCTGCTTTTATGTTCAATTTTTTGTTTTGCTTTTTGGGGCCTTTCTTTTTAGCTGTGTGTTAAGTTTTTGTTTTTGTTGTTGTTGTTGTCGTTTCTGTTTTCTTCTGTACTTCTTGTTGGCGCGCGAGTGTTTACCTTGGTACTTACTTGCGGGGTTTTTCAAACGCGACGAATTTGATTTCGATGGCTCTCCGCTTGGGGCTCTACACACATGTATATAGGTAGTACTATATGCAGACATAACGTTCACCATGTGGGCCTTAAACTGAAGCTGTTGAAGCTGTTAGCGTAAGTGCATCCATAAGAACTAGTACTTTACCTGGTTCCGATTCTTCTGAGTGACATTTGTTGACGGGTTTTCTACCCTGTAGCCATAGGAACAAGGGTATTATAAGAGGCGTGCCTGATCATAAGTTTATACAAAACTGCTTAGCATCGGCTCATTTGAAGACCATCACCAAAAGATGCTTTGATGTGCATTTCAGAATCACTTTTATCTCTAACACTATAGAAGAACCACCCCTACACCTCAGCAGTTTTTCGCTTTTTCTATACGAAGGGTATCCCACTGTCAGGCAACGATGACTCTTGAACTCTTTTAGTAAGCTGCTTTTCTATTTTAGCTAAGAGTTTGTCAGAACATCATCGTACATACCATGTACGACATGTCGACACACATTCTATCTAAAAATCTGCACTTCTTGTGCTCTTTTAGAAAACAAAAAAATACGTAAATTCAGCTAAATTTCTACAGCTAATGTCTCGCAATCATTTCCAACTAACTGTTTGATCTTGTCATATCTTATTCACTTGGTCTGCTTCACTCATTTCGAAAAATTGCCAAATATATCTTTTGAGATGTTTCTGGTGTTTCTTTATAGTATAGTATGTCTAGTGTGCGGCAGCTACCCAAGATATCTAATGATAATATATATGTCAGCAGTTTTTAGCATAGAAGATTTTCAAGGAATTAATGTCAATTTTATGAGAGATTCTGCATTTCCGCATGTATCTAATTGGTATAAAAATCTTGTATCAGCTAAAATGACATTGTCAGTTGCAATTTATTTACTCTGTGTTGGCAAATACTTTAAGGTTGATGACATTTTGTGTTGTTATATAAAAAAAAAAGCATATTTTTAAAATTCCCATAGGACTACAAATCAGATACTACAGATATGTAAATTAAAAAAACAAAGATTTTCACATTATCATTTTTTTATGGCAGCAAACAATCTCTCCGCCGTTATGACTAGAGACAGAAGAATTTGAAATAAAAATCTCTAGAACAGTCGTAGATAATGAGGCAATTACAAAAAAATGCTAATACGTAAATTAAGTATAGTATTATGATAAAAGAAATTCAACAATAAAAGATTAACTATGACCAGTGGCAGATCCACGGGGGGGGTTGAAAAAATTGGTTGACAGTTTTTTGCAAACTCTAATATAAATACACTTCGAAGTGAAAAACCCACCTATGGTCAATTCCTGGATCCACAACTGTCTATGACATTATGATTTTTCAGGTAGAAAACTATCTTTCTACACTGGTTCCTTTGACTAAAAGACAAATAAAAATTTTGAATATTTTTTTTTGTACCCGAAATACATCAGTTGATCAATCGATTCAGCAATTGATGATATTTTTTCTCATCTTAAACTGCTGATTATGCATTTCTTTTTTTGAAGTAAATACTGGAAGATTCAGTTAGAAGCTTGGTAATATAACTTTCTTCTCAGGATGTCTCAGTCATAGTCTGAAATAACTTTAACCTAACCTAATGGTGGATATTGTTGTTTTTTTGTGAATTGTAGTGCGGACCGCAAAATTTCCATAAAAAAGTCATCTGCAGTTCCGCTAATTTGGCTAAGAGCTAATTAATGTTTTAAGAATGAGGCTTATAGTAGAAATAAAGTTAAACGTTTTTTCCTGAAGAAATATTGTTAATAGAACAGTTAAGCTCGATCTGAACGATTGCGCTGCTTCTGATTCTTCGCAATTGAAAAAGAAAATATATGGGGAGAATGAATTTGGAAATTCGTTAGATATTTTTGTATTCAGATGCATTTTTTGTTGGTAGTGATTTGAAAGATATTTTTGGAATTTGGTTAAAGCTTAAAATAATAAAAAATTATAAAAACTAGCCTCCCGTCGTAGGAACCCACTCCCGAACAAAGTTCCTTTGGCTTAACGCATGACAAATAACACAGGTCAACATGGTTTAGTTGTTGGAAAGCTAAGGGTCATTTCCGAAGCAATTTTCTGCATAGACTCCGATTCCGGGGTCCGAATTGGCCCATGATGTTAGGATTTTCAGATATTTGAGGTTATGTATCCGAAAAACGGCGTAACTTCGAATAGCTTATGGCTATTGTAATTGATCCCTTGAACTCTTAAATTAAAGGGTAAGAGTGGTACTAAATGATGTAACTGGAGAGACAGACCACAACAAATTTTTACACCCTGTACATAACCTCAAAAGTAGGAAAAAACGCCGTTTTTCTGGTACGCAACCTGAAATATCACAAAATCCTGACGTGATGGGCCAGTTCTGACCCTGGATTCGGATTCTACGCAGCAAATTACTTCGGAAATGACCCTGAGCTTTCCAACAACGGACATGACCCCGAAATTTGCAGACCTGTGCAATTATATATAAAATGGAAATTAAAAAAGAATTATATACCGAATGGTTAGAAGGTAAAAATAATCTCTCGACTGAGAATCGAAGCTGTTACTCGAGCCGATTCTTAAAGTTTTTAGGCCAATACTGTACAGACGCAGTTAACCATACATCAGTGATGGGCAGTCAGTCTCTCAATTTACATAACACGCGAGGCTATTGCACCAAATTCTGCCGCAGCGCAGTCGGCTCATGTACGGTGAAATCTCTCGCTCGTTTTTGTTTAATTGCGGTTCTTGCTCTCTCGTGCGCTTTTGCCTACTGCGCTGTTTACTCACACAAAGAAATGTTTGTTGGTATGAATTTTGCCCATCACTGCCATACATGCACAGCATACCCATACATATACAGCATAGCTCATTTCGTTACGTGACGAGATTTTTTTAACAGTTCACTGTAAGCAACATTAAAGAACTTGGCTCTAATAAATTTACTTCGAAGTAGATGAACGTTCACATTTTTAAGATGTCTATGAGTGGGAACACCTACATATGCCTCTAACTGATCAATGTATTAATGCTATAAGAACAACAACTTGTCTGTTGGTTTCAGATGTTTCATCTTTATGTACCGAAAGTATGCCTATAAATAGAAGTTAATAAAACACGCTAGCATACCTAATAACTAACAGCTTGACAGCACATAGAAATCTTGTCGAAATTAGGAAATATCAGCATCCCTCAGGTTTAACAAGCTGATGCTAATCTTGACGTATTACTTCAGTTTTTGTTTGTATTGTACTGTACCGTACCGTACCGATAGAACAAAAAAGTCATAGACCCCATGCCATAAAATGTTGTCGAACTTGGAAACTTGGAACTTTTAAAATATTTAGCATCGTTTTGCGGCATAGCAATCGACATAGTCAGTTTTTGGCTCTTTGACTGACTGCCATATCAGCATCTTGGGCTCTTTTGCACTCATTTTATGTTAGTTGTTGTTAGGTTTGTTATTGTAGCTGTTGTTATTGTTGCTGTTGTTGTTCTGTTTTTCCGAGGTACGTGACTCGCTTGGCACTTCCTGTTTAGTTTTGTTGCTTGTTGGCAAAATGTTGCCAATTATTCAAAGTGACGCAAAGGCAGCAGCGCTAGACAAATGAAATAAACAAATAATAAAAAAAAAGCCGAAGAAAAAAGTGCATAGAGTAAAGGTGCGAGTGCGTATGAATGCGTTAGAGAGCAAAAATTTCTATTAGAGATGACAGTGGAGCAGAAATTTATTGCACGATCCCGCAATGGGCTGTGAATTTGCGTGCTACCAAAGGTTTTCTTGAGTCTCGAATATATTGCCTATGTTTTGGTATTTTGTACTCAAAAAGTTTTATGGTAACACTTTCTTAAAAATCAAAAAGCTTAAAAAAATTTTAAGTGGTGTATAGTAGGAAAAGTGTATAGTAAGACAGACTCAAAAAAACATTTATATCTCTCTTAAAGTTGTTTTGTAAGTCGGAAAAAATCAGTAGCTCTTACAAATTTTCGAAACAATGCATTATTGCTCATTTTTAAATAACTGATTATTTTAATTTGTTAACTTTTAAAATTCAAAATTTGAAACAGGAGGAATCTCCACGGTCCCATAGCATTATACATTTAAATCCTACAGTAAAAAGAAGTTCGCTTAGAGTACTTTGCTCTCGACGGCCCTGGAAATAATAACACGGAAATTAGAAGAAAGCTCACAGTAGAATATTATAACTGCCTGTTTCTTAAAATAGTTTCAAAATTCTTCTCAGATACTTCTCAGAGTACTTGAAAACGAAATTGCCTTTTAGATGAAGATTTTAGCCTATTTCTTCTTTGAGTTAAGAAGACTTAATTAAAAACTTACAATAATCATTTGGAATATTTTTTTTTATTTGTTTTTAAACAAGTTTATAACACTATTAACTTTTACTAGTTTTTGTGCTTTATTATAAATGTTCATAGATTGAATTAAAGTTCTAAATCAAAACGAGGTTATTGTTTCTAATAAATATTATATAATTGAACAATACAGAAAATAGTACAAAATAAATGAATTAAATCATAAAAAGAAAAAATATGCAACAAAAATAGCTAAAAATTACTTTGAGTCACAAACCTGTTGGGTGAACTTAGGATTTACGAAAATAAAGTTTAAAAAGAAAAAGCTAAAAGAGCATATAATATGTATTAATGATATGCAACAGCTCACAGCTAGGATTATACAAGGATGTTTGAAAAGGCGTTAAATGAAAAAAGTGATGGATGTTAAGGATCGTTGAAAGATTACATATTTTTAAAGTTGGAACATAAAATACTATAAATGTTGTATGCATAGCCAAATTTGGAGATGTTGCAACAAAATTGTAGAAAAATAAATTTCGCTTGGCATCAAGGCTCAGCACAGGCTGAGTACATACAAAAAAAAAATACCCTCGTGACGGAACGGCATAAAAAAATAATTTATTTGGGCAATGGACGTAATCGAATTTTCTATACTCCTTCCCATCTCTAATTTCTATAGTACATACATTTTTAACTAGTTCGTGCATAGAAAGAAAGTGTCAACAAAATGCCAGCTAATGTTGTTGCTTTTGCTGACGACGACGACGTCGCTGCCGCCACGCCACGTTGGTCCAAATGTGTTCAAATTGCGTCGACGTTGGCGTTGACGTTATCTTGGCTGTGGCTGTCAACAGCGCCAAAGCAGCGCGCATCCCATTCTCGAAATCAAACTAAAACTAAAAGCTCTGCAAATAGTCAAAGTTAGTGAAGCGGGTGAGCAGCAGCTGCTGCTGCTGCTGCTGCTGCGTTCACGCTACTACATTGGTGGAGCAGGGAGGGGGCCAGGCGGGCACCTGTGTGAGTCATCGATTTAATTTTAAACAAGATTGTGAGACCTTACTCAATGAACGAACGCAAACCGCACACATGCACACACCACATACACAGACGCACACATGCACACAACAAGCGAGCGCACTCACAGATATAAACGCACTCACAGATACACATGTATGGCGGTAGCACATTGTTGTTGTTGTTGTTGCTCTTGTTGCCATTGTAATTGCCAAGTGTGAGTAAAGTTATATTTACTAGGAAAATCAAGCATAAAGTTTATGATTCATATTTAACTTTTGATTTTATTAAGATAGCGCAAAATGTTTGCAAAAACACAAAAAAAAAAATAAAATATACGTTTGCTCTCTCGTGAGCTGTCTCTCTGACTCTCTCGCGCAGCAGTTTGCGCTCAGTTTGTGGCTGTTAAATTGCAGTAGCCATAACATTAAACTGTTAACAGCGGGCACATGTCACACGTGACACGCTTGTGTTAACGATGACGATGACCCGATGACGTTGTTATGTTCAGCTACAACATAGTATATGGAAGGCAGTGCCTCTTGCAGGGGCCACAATTTTGAAAAATAGAAAAACGTGTTGGGAATAGTATTCACCCAAATGTTGTTGGTTTTCGTAGGGCGTTGGCAGCTGTTTTCAATTTACCAATGCAAATATGTATATAGAGATACTTAGCGTAACTCCAAAGTCGTATATATTTGGCAGAGTTTGAACAGATTTTTTTAATTTTTATTATTATTATCGGGGACACTAGGTATCTATTGAACTTCTTTAAGGCTGGAAGCTTTCAGAAATGAGTCTATTTATTTTTTATGGGTCACTTCAAGCATCGAGATCCTTTGTCAGTCAATGGGTGGTTTTCTTGTTGCGTTGATACTTCTTCTATGTAGTTGAATAATACCTGTAGTCGCTAAGACTGCCTCGTAATGTCCGCAAACAAGTTGAGATCTTGAAATCTCTAGATCAATTTTGACGATAACGTTGTTATGTTGAGGCACTCGTATGGAATAACGTGTTGGGAATAGTATTCTTCCAAATTCGTTTTTGTTCAAAGGGTGTTCCCAACTGTCTTGTATTTTCTATTGCAAAGATGTAGTTCAATGCCATGATTTTCCTAGTTACTAAGCGATTCCTTTTGAGAAGTAGATCGAGGGAATCTACACCTTTTGGAGGTTATTTATACGGGACTTGGTGCTGGCCACTTTTTATCAGATCAATGTTCCTTGGGTAAGCATATTTTTGACGGCTACTGTGTGTAACCCACAAATGATGCGTGGTTTAAGTCTTATCAGTCTATCAGTAACAGACCAATGGTTTGGATCTGTGACAGTCCATGAACTCATGAAAAAGTTACACAGGCTAACATGGTTCAGTTGTTGGAAAGCTAAGGGTCATTTTCGAAGTAATTTGCTGCGTAGAATCTGAATCCGGTATCAGAATTGGCCCATCACGTCAGCATTTTGAGATATTTGAGGTTATGTACCTGAAAAACGGCGTTTTTTTTTCCTACTTTTGAGGTTATGTACAGGGTGCAAAAAATCGAGGGATATACTATGTAACTTTGAATAGCCATAACTTTGCGACAAAAAATCAGAAAATGATCGCTTGAACTTTTAAATTAAAGGGTAAGAGTCGTACTAAATGATGTAACTGAAGTGACGGACCACAAAAATTTTTCGTACCCTGCACATAAGCCCCGGATTAATATTCTATGAAATCAGATCTTACGCAAGCGAAAAAGTACTTTATCGATTAGGTATCGCGACTTATAATGATGAGTAGTAGTAAGTTGGATGCATGCTGCAAAAACGTAGTCTGCTGGATGTAAGAAATTTTTCAAAATTTTACGAAATAATTTCCTTTACAGCTGCAGTGAAGTCTAAGTACTCCTACTACTAACAAGTTGATGATGATAACTCGTCAAAAAAGTGTCTAAAATTTAACGATTTGGAAAAATCCCAGATAGATACTAATTATGCAGGGCACTGTGCCATTTCCTAGGATAGATGTATCAAGCCGGACTCTGTTGCCATAAGAAGTTTCCGCAGCAAATATAAAACGTTTATATTGAAAGCAATTGCAATTATGAACATGTCAATTGGGTTTTTACCAACAACTACGATGACTTCCGTCTGCGTCTAAGTTTTGTATCAAATATCAAATAAACCTTGCCAAAATCGTTTAGTTGTTTGCTGTTGTTGTTTTGGTTTGAGTTGTGGATGTTGCATCGATTTGGGGATGCTGTGGCACAGGCTGTTGCAGCAGGCTGCTCCCTCGGTTTGTCGCAAGTTCCCATTAAAGTTGGTGCAAAACCAGTTTTGGCTTAGTTGCTCCTTGGCTCGCCTCGATCCCAGCCAAGTTAATACTATATCTGTTAACCGGTTTAGAAACAAACTAAACCTGAGCCCAAGATCTGTTATACATAAATGTACGCGACGCTTTTTTTTATATGTGTATATATGTTTCTATATATATGTATATGTGTCGGTTTTTATTTTTTTTTTTTTTGCTTCTGACAGCACAGAAACCAATTAAACACACTCACAAATGCATATATATATATATAGATATATATATATGTACTACATGTGGGCATATAATGTGCCTTTAATGTTACTAGCCAGATCAGCGCAGAGTGCTGCTGTAGCCTGCGGCCAAAAGAAAAGTGAATGCATTGCTCGAATCTGGCTCTGACTCGGGTTCGGGCTTGGGCTCTGGCTCTGGCTCTGGATCTATCTGTGACTTTGGCTCTGCATCTGGGCTCATTCATAACTGACTCGAAATGGAGTCGAGGAAGCAGCTTAGATACCCTTTCACAAAGTTTCCCATATGATCAGCGTACAGCTGTGTGTATCTGTGTGTATTTATGTGTGTGTTGTGTGTGTGTGTGTTGTGTATTTATGTGTGACCAAACATACAAATAACATGCTGGCTTTCTTCAGGCTTTCTTTTCAACTTAATTGCAAAATGTCAAACTTTAACTGCTTAAATATATTGGTTATCGAAAGACTACAATGCACACTAAATACAAAAAGTATATCGTTTAGCCATTACAATAAACATTTGAAAGGCATTTAACAATTACTAATATATATATACTATACACTGTTTTTTTTATTTTTTTTTTTTACATTTTTTAATTGCTAACAATAGGATACGAGTTAATGCCAACATTAATACTTGGTTTATTGCATATTAGATTTATTTAGGGTCAATAAAGTCTGTTTTTTTTTTTTGCTCTAATTGTGGCAAAGCTTAGAGCTTGATATTATTACCCTACTGGTTGCTTTTACAATTTAATGGTTAGAATTTATTAACGTTTTGAGCTGGCAGCAGTTGGTCTTTAATATATACTTTTTTTTTTTTTTCTAGTTCTGTGAGTAAAGAAAGGAAGCGATTGGGGCTTTGTCGCTTTTTGAGCAAAGCTATAAATGTAACTTATTTATTTGCGCTTTTCCGTATGGTCATTTGCTACAAAAATGGGTTTATCTACAAATCATTATATTGCTTCTAGTTTATTTTAAAATTGAGTTTTATGACCAAAAAATTACTTCTTTTTTATATGACGGCTCAAAATTGAGAAGACTGCGAAACCCAATGCGTGAAAATCTATCTTAAAGACTATTTCACGCTGCACTTAGTGACGTAGCACTTATTTCTTTCAACACCTTGCATCTATCCTCAATCTACACACCCCCCTTTAAAAAATGTAGCAACTCCTGAAGGACTCTGATGGACTCTGGCTATAAATACTTTGTATCTTATAATTATATAAATAAATATATGTAAAGTTCTAGCCTTGGAAGTCCGGCTTGTGCTTTCAAAAATATTTTCAGTTATTTTAAATTTTCAGTATAAAGATATTTTTCTCCTTCCTCATATCGATATATGCCAAATTGAGTTAGTCTATATTAGAGCCTATAGCTCTTGAATTTTTCATCACACCTGCGCATTAAAAGGGTCTATGGTTTGTTAAATTTGTGTACTCGTAGCTCTAATGGTTTCCGCATTAAGAGGGTGTTTTTTTTTACTGTGATAATATTAGTTTAAGACTATGGTTAAATGTTAAATTTTTGTACTCATAGCTCTAATGGTTTCCAAGATCTAAGAGTCGCTCTTGGTGATAGACAACGATAGATATCGATACCTTTAAGGGGTTATATATAAAGTTGGGGCGAAAAAGTGAGCTAAGTTCGTGATTTTTTAAAAAGGGTTTTATGCTAATTTTATTGGAAAAAATGTTCTAGTAGTACTATCGAAGAAATAAAAACACTTTGAATTTCGAAAAAATTGTCGGAGTTATGGCCCATGCCCCGCAGCGCTTTTTTTTGCAGAGGCTTGTGGTGAACGTTCTACAAGGGGAAAAAATTGTTTATGAAAAATGTATTCTGGTGTACACTAACGATTCGGTTTCCCAAAAACATTATTTTTTTCAATACAACCACGTTGACAGAAAAAATCGATTTTTTTGGTGGTCAAAATTTTAAAAAAAAATTTATTGCAAAAAATTAAAAATTTTCGGATGAAAATGAATCGTTCAAGTATACAAGATCGTAAATACGAATATTTTTTTAAAAAAAATTTGAAAATCGGTTGAAAAGTACTTTTGGAAAAAACGCATTCCGAGATAAGCGCGTTTAAAGTTTTGTGTCAACTATGCCTATGGATAGGACCAGCGCGCTGCAAACAGCTGTAATTTGAAAACCAGTGATCCGATCTGAATGAAATTTTGCGCAGATATTTTCGAAAGTATGTACTTTCAGAATATGCAAAATATAAAAGAGAGTTCAGAGCTAGAGCAACCAAACTTTCAGATTAGATCCCTTATTATTCCATAGGAGACAAGTTTATTTTATTTTTTTGATATCGGGGTTACATTATATGTATAGCGCCCATAGAATTGTTTCAGAGGATCTCGAAAAAATCAAAAAGTTTTAGATGGATAATTCGTTTGTTTATGAAGATATTGTAACCAAATTTGGCATTTGCGAGTTTTTTTTTAGTTCCCAAGCACTGTAGCAACTTTGATCAAAATCGATTGACTATATCATGTAGCTCCCATAGGAACGATTTTTGGTTCAAAATTCGTCGGTTTTGTTTGTTTATGAAGGTAACGCAGCCTAATTTGGCAATCAAATGTATTTTGGTGTTCTTAAGCAATATACCGGATTTTATTGCAGTCTAGTGGTACAAAGTATCCCAAAATCGTCCGCGCCCGACTTTACGACTGTACGCCATCTTTCAATATAGCATTTGGCCACATCGAACCACACTGCAGCGTTAAAGATAATTTCTGCCCAAAATTTCTGCATCTAAACAAATATAATTTATTTTCAATGGACAACCGTGACTTGCTATTGATGGAGGGATATAGAATTCTAGTGAGGGAGTTGATTTTAAAGTTTAGTTTTGTATCTAAAACCACTCCTAAGTAGCGAAACTTTTTTTCCCAAGGAATGTCCTAAATCGATTTTAATAATTTATCTGGGATTATTTAAATGTCATAAAATATGTACAAAAACTGCATAAAATCAGAAGTCGCCAGTGTCAGTACAGAACAGGCTTAGGAGCTATCATTTTTGGTTTCAAACAAAAATTGTATTCAATATAATATAATAATATAAGAGCTTATAAAAAAGAAAAAAAAATCATTATATATTTGATTATTCAATTGCTATCTCGGCAACAATCTCATTTGTGAGCATTCAGATGTTCTATATGCCATAGTCGGTAACATTAAAGGCTCAACTTTTGCTTCATAGCAAGTTTTAGTGGTAAAAAATTTGCATGCGTTTGTCGGAGATAATAATCAAAAGGGCTTTACCATCATTATCTACATCATCATCATCATCTCGAGCATTTGCTTTGATATATGATGATGAACTATCGGTAGTTTGTGCACACAAAAACACGTAAATCGCATAAATGTATTTAAATTCAGGGGTTGCAAAACGCTTGACAAGTTTTGTCCATCAATTTAAATGCCAGTTGGGCCAGCTGATTTGCAAAGGACATAATATAAAAATTTTTTGTTTTTTTTTTTTTTTGTCAAACTTGCTTTTGGGCCCACGCGCTGTACCTATGTACTAAATAATTGTGTGTTATATACACAACCAAGTTGTATATATGTATACATAAGCATGTACATATAAGTTAATGGCCCATGTGCCTTGCGATTTCATTTCATAGAGCAGGCGCAGGCAGTGAAGTATGCCATGTCCTACATGAAATATTTACGATATTTTGATAACTCGTGTACACCATGGAATGCCAATTGTATGTATGTGCATATGTAGTGTAGGTTAGGGCGAACTTGTGCGCTATAACAAAGCAAATCCGAAATGAACATAACAGCGGGGTTCAGCAATCTAGCAGGATCCAGAAGAAAAAAATACGCTAGCTGTGCTGTGACTGAAACAAGGACAGTCACGTTCTTTATCTGTAGTGGCAAAAACCTGCACAACCAAAAAAAAAACCTTATTAACTGAAGCTTTGGCTCAAGTTGCTAGGCAAAAGGTCAAAGGCATTTCAAGTGCGGATCGCAAACATTTCTGATCCTGTCACGGTACAGGGCGAACGAACAAGCTAAAGTCACAGCTGTTCCTAGTCACAGCGTTTACAATAGGGAAGGAAAGCAATGCTAGAAAACAATAAGAGAGAGAAAAGAAAAAGCAAAATATATGTACATACCATAAATTCCAATTGCCATAGAATAAACAGGAACAAGGAACAAGCAACCATAGAGGCATAGAGGCATATAGCCGATGCAGAACCCAAATGCAACTCATTGGAACACGCAAGTGGTGGTGTTGCCATAAGGGTGGTGGCAGCCACAGCAGCGACAAGGACACATTCCCTTATTAATTTTTCAACTGCCAGCAGCTGTGCTTGGGTTTATGCTGTTTTTTTTTTTTGTAGTATTTTCTAATTGGAAATTACAATGAACCGGAAAGGAAATGTTGCAGCCAAACTAAATATGATAATAAATACATAGGCATGCATGCATGCATGCATATCCATGTGTGTGTGTGTGTGTCTGAGTGTGTGTGAGAGATTATGAAAAATAGCATTGCCACCCCTAAAGGCGGGTCTAGCCAACGACCCAGAGCAACCCCTGCTCACTGCACTGTGCATTAGATAGTTCGCGGTATAGCTGTATGTGTGTGTGTATGTGTGCGTATACGACCCAGGTTAACCAGATGAATTGCAATGTACAGTTAGTTTGGCGGTGTCATAAAGAAACAATAGGGTGAAGGTACAGTAAGGTTCCATTGATAAAGCTATGCAAAAGGTGTTTCATTCAAACCGAGATATGCACCAAAAAAAAAATGCCAAGATTTGTAATGGTAACGGTAAAAATGGATTTCGGGAAAGGTTACCAAATTTCTAACAGTGGTGCAGCATAGAACATATACAACATTATTAGCATCATAATAAGATTCCAGATGTGATAAAAACAACTTTGTCTGCTGAGATTTTGTACAGAACGTAAAGCTACATTTACACAAAAAAAAAAAAAAAATTCTAGGATCCACTCCGATTTCTGCTCGAGTAGTACCTATAAAAACAAAGGGTATTACCAAAAAAAAAAAGTTAAAAAATTTAAAGAAACCTATTATCTAAAATTAATTCCAAAATACGACCACAGATAAAATAAAATGAATCTTTGGGTTCAAAATCTGCATCAATTATAGTAAATATATTAGGTTTGGTTAGGTTATACCGGTTGACCCCTGGGGGAGACTGCATAGTCCTTAGTGGAACCGGAGGATGCGGCTGGTGTACATTACACGTTAGTCATCGATTATGAGCTTTTGAGATGCCCTTTCGGCTGATTCTAACAGTGAGTTAAGCCAGGGTATTCCTAGGTACTTAAGTCTCGATGTGCATAGGGCGGGGCAGCGGCAGCGGCAGATGTGGTGCTCCAGAGTCTCTTTGACATCTGTCTCCCTACACTTCCTGCATTCGTCGCTGTTAGCGTGAGCTGCGGTCAGGCAGTGACCAGTAAGTATGCCCACTATGAGTCTACAGTCTCTTCTTGGGCTAATTTGTTATTGGTTGTCTTGCACATAGTGCGAGCTATCTTGCAGTTCGTTGTGTTGTGTCAACTTCTGTCAGATCTGACTACAGCGTCTTCTTCTGCTCGGTGGTTAATCGTCCTTAATGGAATCTTTAGATCCTCAAGTGACAGTTGCCTCGATCCGGCTCCTTCCTTTGCGAGCCTGTCAGCTATTTCATTGGCTGGGAACCCAAAAGATGCACACCTCCTTCTGGGTGCTTAGTTCAACTAGTGTGTCCCTGCTTGCCAGTACACTTTTGGAATTGATGCTGAAGGCTATCATAGATTTGATCGCCGCTTGAATGTCAACAAAAATATTTGTTCGGCTCTGCCCTGGTGAATAATTATATTAGACATTTACTTTTGTAGATCCCAAAAAAAATTTCAATGGAATTTTGGATATGTAAGCCGCAGAAATTTCTTGCAGTGCTCAGATTGCTCGGATACAAAAATGTAAAAAATATCTTTTAGGTTCAATTAAAACTTATTCTACACTGTAGCTTAAGGTACAAAGGGTATATTAGGTTCGTGCAAAAGGAGACGTCGGAGACGCCCCAAAGTCACTTAAAGTATAATAAGGGTGACTAGAGGGGCAAGGAAACTTTCAGATTAGATCTCTTATTATGTAACAGCAGACAAGTTTAGTTTTGTTTTTCCTATATGGGTATAGCTCCCATAAGGATATGGGAGACCCCCCAAAGTAACTTAAAATATAATAAGGGTGACTAGAGAAGCAAGGAAACTTTCAGATTAGAGCTCTTATTACGTAACAGCAGACAAGTTCAGTTTCGTTTTTCCTATATGGGTATAGCTCCCATAAGGATATTCTAGAGCACCTCGAAAAAACCAAAAGTTTTAGATGCATACTTCGTTCCTTTGATTTATAAAGATATCGCAACTAAATTTTGCTTTCGGAATTTTTTAACAATTCCCATGCACTGTACCAAATTTGATCAAAATCGGTTGACTATATCATATAGCCCCCATACTACCGATCGGTCAAAAAAACGTTTTCAGGGCATAATTCGCTTGTATATGAATATATCATAAGCAAATATGGCAATCGAAACTTTTTCAAAGTACTTTAGCTATATACCGAATTTTATACAAATGTGATGGGACAGGGTATCTTTCGGAGTACTGTAGCTATATACCGAATTCGATTGCAATGTGATGGTGCAGACTCTATTGTACTCCAACATTTAAAAGCAGAAATTAAGCTGTATATCTATTTTTAGTCCATATATACGCAAATTTTCATATTACCCACGTCGGGTAATCTATGTATAAAAAATCAGTGATTAAAAAATACGAGGCGAGGGTGGATGTGGAAAGCACGCAGGCTGCAGAACCCCTAGTTTTTAAATAAAATTAAAAAAAATAATAATAATAAATATAGAGTATATAAATCTCTGTTATAATTTCAATAAAATAGATTTATGTAGGAAGCCCGCAGGCAGCGGAGTCCCCTAGTTATTAAATAAAATAAAAACAATTACAAAATAATTTGAATACAATAGTTTGATCGTGTATCGTTTGTAGGATTTAAGATAGTAGTCAGAATTTGAATGGCTGGGGACATTGGAAAGTATACTCCGCTGATCTTCGGCAGCCTTACAGCAAGATGTCCGTTACCAAATCTTTGGATCTTAAAGATCCATTCCTACTCACATTTTATATGTACTACAGAACAGATACTTTTTATGCTACTTCTTTTAGTGATCAAAGATTGTATTGGAACATAAATACTAGGCTTTACTGCTTGTTGTCATTTTTTTCTTTAAGAACTGCTTGTGCGAATCAAATACAAATAAGGAAATCAGCTGCTTCCCAATTGACATTAAAACTAACCTAAGACAGTAAATCTGATAAGCAAGTGCCATACTTCAGTTAGTTGAAGCCCCACTGAACTGAACTGAACTGAACTGAACTGAACTGAACTGAACTGCTACTTAAGCTTTCGTATTTCACGAAAAAATCGCGATTATGGCTTTTGAAGTAATTAAAGCCATATTATTATCATTAATGACAAAATTTATGTTGAAATAATAATAAAATTGCACTTAAGCTAAGCTAAAGATTAGAGAGATGATCATGTTGTCTGTCCACTTGGTGTTTAGCGATGCGCCTTATAAATAGATGCTTGAAAATCTAAAAATAAATGTATGTATGAAGAGTGAATCTTTTGAGACCTTGAACGCATTAAGAGTGTTACCCTTTTTTTTTTTGTTGTTGTTGTTTTTGTTTGTATGCCATTTGAAGTATCTGAAATGATGCTCACGCATCCAATCAGACAATACGGCGGCGCTTACACAGATACACACACACACACGCACAGATACAAGGCTGTCATATCTCTGAGAGGGTGTTTTACGAAATTGAACATATCTTGAAATTAAATTTTTATTCTGTTGTTGTTGTTGCTGCTGCTGCCTGTTCTTGGAATTTGCCTGCGTCAAGCCGCCTTTCATGTAGTTCTACTATTACTATTACTACTACTACTACTACTAATACTACTAATACTACTACCATTACTTACAACATGACGCAGTGCGTCGACATTGGCAGCAAACGAACATACAGCTTGGTGCTGTCGCCGCGACGGCCTTCCCCTAATTGTGTACTATATGCCACTGCATCCTGTCGCGCCAACAACCATCCCCTGTAACACTTTGTGCCACAGACGAAGGCACACACACAGATACACACACACACACACACACACACACACACACACGTAGACGTATATCGAAGCAACGCCAAAGGAGCAGACAAAACAAAAACGCAAAAAATTAGTGGAAAATAAAAGGCATTTCAGTTTCAACTGCGCGTTCCTTTCAAACAGACGCGGTCGCACGTATTTCCTTTAAACGAACGTTTTTCTTGTGTTTTTGTTGTTGTTTTTTGTTTTCGGGCACTCTCACAACGCTTTCCAAAAAATTCGGTTAATCGCTTTTGTTGTGTTTTTTTTTCTTTTTTTTTTTCTTGCTTTTTTGGCACAAGATTTGGCTTAATATGCCGTAATACAACAACAACAACGACAACCAAACAAAACAAAAAAGGATAATTGAAAATGCGACGAATTGTAAACTAATAAAAGCAACCATTTCTTGGAAGTTATATATATACATATCTATATATATATATATATATTCAGTGGGTCAGAATTGTATACGAGTGTTTGTGTGTATGTGACTTTTGCGCTTGTATTGTTAAAGTATCAAAATTTATTTAAAAAACGATACAGAAGACGGCACCAAAGTGGCGCCGTTCTCCAAACATTTGGATTCCCTTGAGGAATTTAAGGGTTTGTCGGGTGAGTTACTCAAGCATTGAAATAAGGATGCTTACAAAGTCGTTGTAACTAAAAGTTAGTGGCATCTAATTTGGTATTAAATATGTGAGCTGCGCTTAGCCTTACCCTAAAACGGAAGTGCTATATTATTTTCATGAAATATTATTAAAAGTTGTAGGATCGTTTCAGGCTGATGATGAGGAGTTTCCAAGTTTCTTGAAAACTAAATAACAAGATAATCAAGATATATGCTTTTGCTCTCGTATAGTATCCCGATTTATTTTAGTTTTATGTTGAAATTTGATTACTACAGGTGCCAAGTGAGAAAGCTACTGCTGATATTCCTTTTAATATTATCTTTTAGTTAAATCAAAATCTTCACAAAATCTGCTGAAGTTGTTCTATATTTCCATACCGTAAGACCTTTATTGAACTTTCTTGCAAAATCGTTCAATTAATTTTCGGAATAGGGCTGTTTCATAAAATTATGCCTTTTCTAGTAAAAAATCTCTCACGAAATTCAAGTTTGTACAAAAAAATTATTTTTGAAGTTTGGTTTACTTAATCCTATGAAAACCCATTATTTTTCAAAGCTTAAAGTTAATTTATGGCTGATCTTTGCCAAATCAAATCCAAACGGAGAATTTTATATCTAAATTATGCCCCAGCGCCCACAAGTGGCTGTAAGTTTCGGCGTCCTATAAAATGTTGCAGGAAGGGAATCAAATAGTTGGAATTCCTAATTGATTCCTGATATATTACTAACATATAGTTTTGGTAATCTTTCAGTCAGTTTTTTTTGTATAAGGACTGTGAGTTGCTCTAGGCTCGAGATGTTTTTGTGTGGTATCTATATATATTAGGTTGGCCATTTTCGCAACATCTCACGATTTTAGGGACCATCAAATACATTTGGATCGCCTTTAAATTTTACAGACGCTATATGCAGGTAAAAAGAAAACTTTTTAGGGGGTGGCATTATTGATATCGACGGTTTAAAAATCCTTCATACCAGCGGCGGCCACCCTTTTCGCACTTTTTATAGCAATGATTGAAATTTTATTTTAGCGATATCCACCAAAATATAGATTTAATCGAACAAATAACACCTTATTGCACATCTAGGTGTAAATAGCTTTCGATTGATAACTCATTTGTTAAAATCGCGCAATCCGTCTAGGAGCCTTTGATGTCACAAAAAACGGCCTTGTGTAATATATATATAGATATACGAACTTCATCGAAAGAATTTTTTTTATGCTCTGCACTGAGAATTTCGAAATTCCAAATAAATTACCAAGGAGCATTTGTTTATCGTAACATATGACTAGCTTTAAAAAATAATGTAATCTTAACTGTTGAGTCATTTGCAGTTTTGATACAGCTCTTACCTTTTATATAGCCATTTATAAAATGTATCTAACAGATAGAAAGCATAAAAGAATGAATCATTTTTATACCAAAATGCTCATCATCAACCCGAGTTTATTAATTAAGCAGCGATCGTTCGTATGAATAGCTAGATCTGAGTGATCAAATTTTTACACAGGTGACGTTTTTTCGATTTGACGTTTTTGCTTACGAATATTTTGCGATGTACACCCAAACATTTAGGTACACCAGAAATTTGGTGATTTGGGGAAAATAATAATTTTTGGTGGAAAAGTGGGCGCGGGTTTTCGGGAATAAAAAGAAAATTGAAGAAAATACCAGCGCCTAGACCTAGGGCTCTAGCTGGGCTGGACATCGCAAAATACATATTTTTTTTTTTATAGATACATAGGCAAGTAGATACAACAAAAACATTCAGCGAATAAATAAGAAAAAAAAGTAAAAAGACAGATAAATGGAACAGAAGGTGCATTAAAAAATGTTAGTCTACAAAATTTTTTTTTAATTTAAAAGTAATTTTTGCACTGTTGTGTTTAAATAAAAAATTAACTTTAAATATTGTTAATAAACTCAAAAATGCATTTAAAGTCAATTTGTACGCATTTTAAGAAAATAAAACTACTCAGTTTTCGTAAATCCTTATCAAAAATGTTCCTTATAGGAATGGGCGACAGTGTATCGATATATCGGAATATCGATATTATTTCTTTGGAAGTCGACTATTTTGTATCGATATCCAGTTCGACGATATATCCGATATCGATATTTTCATCCGATACTGACGATATTTACGAATTCGGCGCCAAAACTAAGCGTGCAAGGTGGAATGGCCACTTTGGGCATAGAAAAAGATTTGACTGCATCGGGGAAAAAATTGGAGACGTCGGGAAACAACATTCTGCCTAAGTCGCTGCACATTACCATTTCATCAGAAAAATTTTTTTTGGGAAAGCACATTGTTGCCGTGAGCAATCCTGTATTGCATTTAGATACGAAAGATCCAAAAAGTATTGCGAGTACGGAGATGAAAGTTTTTTTTCACGACAACAGTCTCCGCTGGACTCCAATCCACTAACCATATGGGAGCCCCTGTCGACACAATTCTTGAATCTGTACAAACTAGCAAGGATATTTGTTCCGGCTGTTGCGACGTCTGTTACCTCGGAGCGACCATTTTACCTTGCAGGGAGAATAATGACCGACGAACGGAGCCGGCCTTTGGCTTGTGTAGACGATTCTTTGTAGCCTTTCTAATTTTAACTAAAAGCCAGCCTTTTGGAATAATTGTAAGACATCCAGATAAACTGATTATTTGTATGTATCTGAATTTATGTATGACTTATTATTTTAAAACTGTTATTATTCATACAAATTTTTTGGGCGATATATCGAGATATCGATATTGTTTGGTCGATATATCGATTTTCTACATCGGTTTCATCCGATACACATCGATACTGAATATCGATATTCGAGTACGCGATGCCCATCCCTAGTTCCTTAGGTATCTAAAACGAGTAGCTCCAAAATGCATGAAAAATTTCATTAACTTTGAAGGCATTTTTTTTTTCCTTGCTTAAATTTATCTTTATCTATGTCTTTGTTAAATTGACATGTAATGTGATGCCATTATATAGCTGTCTAAACGTACATACATACAATATTAATGTATATTTAAGTTTCACGTCATGACAGCCCTAGCAACTTATGCAGGTAGAAAGCAATCCTGAAACCAAAGCACTCAGACCTAGCCGATCGAAAGTGTGCGATAATTGGTCAAGTGTGGTCAGACAATCCTAATGAGCACACACTCTGCTAGTAAACTGATATGTCAATGGCAAGGCAGCGGACAGCTCAGGTTATTCAATCCTTTTAATTATCCTTAAACTGACACTGACACTAATTGTAGCTCAATGTAAGAAACAGTATAAATATTAAATAGTGCCACTTGAGAGAAATAGTTACATTGATATGGCTATTTTTTGATGGACTTACTTATCATTCCAGCTGCATATTGAGGCCAGACAGTTTACTTGGAAGTCCTTGTTACTTATGTGTCTGGGCGTGCTCATGTTAAATGTCAAGGCAGAAATAGTTTATTAATAATAATTGTATGATAAAAGCAAAAACACGTGTAAAATGTAGAAGGAAAAAAATTATAAGACATTTTTTTTTTGTTTAATTATTTTATAAAAACTATGAAGAAAGAGAAAGAGTTTTTTTTAAAGCGTCTCCTTAGTGGATCCCAGACCCATAGTGACTACAGCAAGAGAACACAAAAAAAAAGTGAATGTCTTAGAGCAGCCTATAAAAATTGTATCCATGGTATAACGATGAAGTAATATGCATAATAAAAACCTTTATATCTGTACAATTAAATGTTTATGTCCAGTACAATTAAATTTTAAGACTTGTTTAAAAAAGTACCTACTTCTTAGTCGCAGTCGTCGAAACTTCCTGCTTTTATAAGAGAAATTGCAAAAATAATAATAAAAGTAGTTTAAGTGATAAACACTTTTTTATTGCTAAATTAAACTGACTGGCAAAAGTGTTAAGAGTTTTACTAAACACTTGGGTACAGCAATTTATTCAAAGTGCCCAAAAAACATTTGACACCTGGCACCTGGCAATTTATTCTAAAAAATAAATAAATTCCAAAAAATATGCATTGATAAGCCGGTTGAGCAGGCTTTTATTATATGCCTCTTAAGATATATGGCATTGTATATGAACTTTGCCTTTATCAAATCTATCTATCATTAATATAAACATTTTTTGCTCAAGGCTGTAGAAATTCCTCAAACGCTTTTTTTTGTTCATTGAACTTTGTTTTTATCTATTTATTTAAAATAAAAATTTTCAATATTGAGAGAAAAGGAATATGGCAAAATAGCTATGAACTAATTCGCGACGCGAACCCGAAGGTTGACTTTTCTAACAATATGAAGATCTACAATAAAAAAAATGTGGTACAGTCGAGGCGGTGCCCGACAGTGGAATACCCTGTACCTTTTGTGTCAAAAAAATGTTTCCTGCATATTCCATCTAAGAACTTTCCAATTGGATTTTTATACCCTGTACCGTATGGTACAAAGGGTATATTGTGTTTGTGCAAGCCGAAAATGTATGTAACGTACAGAAGGAGAAGTCGGAGACCCCCCAAAGTTACCTAAAGTATGATCAGGGTGACTAGAGAAGTCGATATACCCATGTCCGTCTGTCCGTATGAACGCCTAGATCTCAGAGATGGTAAGAGCTAGAGCAACCAAACTTTCAGATAAGATCCCTTATTAATCCATAGGAGACAAGTTTATTTTATTTTTTTGATATCGGGACTACATTATATAGCTCCCATAGGGGTGTTTCAGAGGACCTCGAAAAAAAGCAAAAGTTTTAGATAGATAATTCGTTTGTTTATGAAGATATCGTAACCAAATTTAGCACACAATAGTTTTTTAGAGTTCCCAAGCACTGTACCAAATTTTATCAAAATCGGTTGACTATATCATATAGCTCCCATAGGACCAATCGGTCAAAAAATCGTGTTTTGTACAAAATTCGTTGGGTTTCGTTTATTTGTGAACATACCGTAACCACATTTGGCATTAAGAAGTTTTTTAGAGTTCCCAAGCACTATACCAAATTTGATCAAAATCGGTTGACTATATCATATAGCTCCCATAGGATCGATCGGTCGAAAATTTGTTTTTTGTACAAAATTCGTTGTGAATCGTTTGTTTGTGAAGATATTGTAACCAAATTTGGCATTAAGAAGTTTTTTAGAGTTCCCAAGCACTGTACCAAATTTGATTAAAATCGGTTGACTATATCATATAGCTCCCATAGGATCGATCGGTCGAAAATTTGTTTTTTGTACAAAATTCGTTGTGAATCGTTTGTTTGTGAAGATATTGTAACCAAATTTGGCATTTAGAAGTTTTTTAGAGTTCCCAAGCACTGTACCAAATTTGATTAAAATCGGTTGACTATATCATATAGCTCCCATAGGGCCAATCGGTCAAAAAATATATTTTGAACAAAATTCGTTGTGTTTCGTTTATTTGGCAAAGAAATATCTTTTGGAGTTTGTAAGCAATATATCGGACTTGATTTGGCAAAGAAATATCTTTTGGAGTTTGTAAGCAATATATCGGACTTGATTGCAATTTGGTGGTACAGGGTATCCCAAAGTCGTCCGCGCCCGACTTTAACGTACGCCATCTTTTTTTTTTTTTTTGTGAAAATCGATATTTATACCTATAAGTTCCCTAAATTTTTACCCATTTTGATGAAACTCGAATGTTACAACAAAGAACTTATTTAAAGTATACGGCGTAAGTTTCAAGTTGGTATGTTGAGGAGTGTGGGAGAAAACACGGTAAATGGATTGAAGGGGGTGGGGAGACCGCATCGATAAAATTTGGATGTGGATTTGTTCATTAGAGGCACATGAATGAGCTTACCAAAAATTGTGATTCTAGGTCACTTGTTGCCATAATTGCGTAGAGTCAAATATTGACGCAGTTTATTGGCAAGGGGAGGTGAAATTTGCACATTTTTGACTATAACTTCTGTTGTATTTGTCCGATTTTGTTCATTTTTTACACATAGATGCATGTATCCACAACGCATCGCTCTGTTAAATTTCAGATGAAAATACTAAACGGTGTGGCTAAAAACCGCGAAAATCTACAGCGGGGGAACGGGGAAAGATATTGACATGATTCAACAAACTTCATCTGCTTAGGAAATATGCGCACCAGCTGGTAAAGATTCGTGTCTCTAGCTCTTATAGTCTCCGAGATCTAGGCGTTCATACGGACGGACGGACGGACGGACGGACGGACATGGCTCAATCGCTACCCGAGGTTATGATAAGCATTTTGGTATAAAGGGCTTGGGGTCTGCCACGCCACCTTCTGTCCGTTACATACAAGGCACAAATCTAGTATACCCTTTGTACCTATAGGTACAGGGTATAAAAACTGGTAAGGGAAAAATGAAATAATATATTAATAAAGAAGCCAAAAGAGCAGCGTTGACCAAACTGATGTCACACAATTCCGAGTTGGCCAATGATGCTTGAAGCGGCAAATCAAGGTGACGCCAGGTCTAAAAAATAATAGAGAAGAGAGACAGTTCATTAGCTGCTTAGAAAAGCACAACTTAAAAAAAAACTAATATGGGAATCAAATTAAAAATATATTGAAAAAATATTAATTAAAAAAATTAACTTTTTATTAATTACAATTTTTTGAATTTATGCTTCCGATTACAACTGTGCAAAATTACTTTAAAAAATTTACTGTAAGATCGTTTTGTCAAAATCCAGAGTGCAAAAGTTTGTTCTAAGAAAATGGATCTTAAAAATCTTAAATCAAGATTATTGCATTCTTGATTTTAATTCTTAAAATGAGTTAAAAAAATTGTAAAATAAGAGCGAAAAATCTTGAAATAGGATTAAAATTCTTGATTTAAGAAATAAAAGTCTTAAATGAATGAACGGCATTCAAAACTGACAACAAAAAATGCTTGCAATACTTTTGTGACCATTTGGTCACGAATTTATGAACAAAAATCTTCAAATCAAAGCTTTTTTTTTTTTATAAATTGTGTAGCACCTAAAAGGAAGCCACAACCTTTAGTGAAAATGAATCGATTTGGCCATGTCTGTCTATTCGTATTGTCTGTTTCTCAAAGACCAAAAAGCTAGAAGCTTGAAATATAATGGTCTGTAAGATCTGGTCATGAATGAACTAGTTCATCGCTTAGATTCAGCTTTTTGTTTGATATTGGGAAGATTGGAAAAGCGTGCCCTCGAATAGAATTTTACGTTTTACTTTCAAATTTTTCAAATAAGAATTTTGAGACTTTCTTTATTATTACGCAGCTGTGAATGCCCACTTTATTAAAATCGTTTGGACACTCCGGAATAGAGCTAAAAAATTGCCTAGAACAAACCTCTTGATTTTTTCAACTGTTTATGAAGGAGCTACAGTCAGCCAATTGTGGATGAAATATAAAAAATCGTTCGTCCTTTTGAAGCTAGCAGCCTTAAGGCCTCCGCACTTGTTTTGGACTGTTTACCGCGTAAATGAGGGCTGAGGTCTTTGAAAGTTGAAGCTAAAATTTTCCAAATAAGCTCTTTTATATTGACTTAAAAAAACACAGTCACCAAAATCAGTATCTAGACTAGTTTCAACATATGCAAGAAAACGCCTCAAAATCGTAAATTACAGAGTATATTAAAGTTGGAATGCCTCAACTGTTTCACATGTCTTTAATAAGATTTTAATTTTCTGCGAATTTTGTACAACAAATATACTTATATGGATACCATGAGCGTAATAGTCAATTTTCGAATTTAATAAAGATAATAGAAAAAAATATGATTCGTTAACTTGAATTTTTATATTTTCTTGAAAAAATTTTTAAATTTCGTGGTTCTTTTTTTTTTGCGCTACCTTAAACTTATAACGAGTACTATGCTTTGTAACAATAAAGTCCTTTGGGAGCTTAAGTAATATGTGCTTATAAATAGCTTTGATTATGGTAACACTATCTCTATGGCTTGCATGTAAAGGCGCTATTAATTTGCCATATATAGACCATAATTAAAAAGGCGTCATGCAGCTGTCAATAGTTTATGCAAACATATACGAGGGCAGGTTGAAAAGTATGCGGCCAATTCAGTGCGCATTTTCTATCAGCTGATTGCTGTCAAAGTTGTAGGCAGCTGTAATACACTCAAAAAGAGACTGGACGACTGCACCTTGGAGTAGTTAAAAATTTTTTTTTTTTTATTCAATTCAAACATTTGTGTAAAGTTTAATCGAAATTGGCACACTATTTCATATAGCTACCATACAAAAAGTGAACCAGCTTTCTGCGCAGCCTAACACGCGCACTTCTTTGCGGCACCTTCTAAGATGCAACATGATTGACAGCCGTTGCACGCGGGGCACGAGCACAATCAGCTGTTCAGACGGACACGCGGCTAACGCATACCGATGAGCTCAGTCGTCAACACGTCGCATATTTTCCAAAATAAACCCAGCAAACTTATACAGTTGCATTTTTGGACATGCTCCCGTTGACGAACCCTGGACAAGGAAGAATTCCAAGGCGTGTCTGTCAGCCAACTAGCTGATGATGATACATTACATAATGGGCCGAGTTTTCCCGAAGGGCATAAGGCTTAATTAATATCGTTATGGATGATAGTTAATGCTTCTGGCGTTACGTCATGCGGCCGGGGCATAATTCATAACGATAACCTTGAATAAGGCAGTATTATTCGGGGGTATTTGGTCAATTTGAATTTGATTGAGAGCTCAGTATACAGAAAATTGGCAAAATCGAGTGTACTGCACTATAACGAGGTAAAAAAAAGTGCTCCCCGATTACTTTTCAAACTGCCCTCGTAAACAAACAGCGCGTGGGACTCGAATGCTTTAAGGAAGCAACGGCAGTGCCTTGGCGTTAATCGCAGGCAAATCGCATTTAGATATAACAACACTTGGATACTCATGAGTTTAGTCATTATGACTGATTATTATCAATTTGACATAAGTGCAACAAGAATGACTCTAATGGCTGCGCTGCGTTGCGTTGCGTTGCGTTGCGCTAGTGAGACGAACCCCATTGGGGCATGCAACAACGCAAGCTATTGTTAAATATATCAAATGAAAAACGTACTTAAGTGCGTGTTGAAGCGCTTTTCATCTGCCGGCACAGCACGCAAATTCATAATATAATACATAACAACCAACACGAAACACACAACAACAACAACAACAGCAGCAGCAACAACAACAACAATATTAACCCGGTTGCCAGCATATTGGAATAGTAAGGCGACAGGTTGTTGGTTAAGTTGGGTGGTTTGAGCCAAATTGGGCCGGGTCTGTGGTTGCCAGCTGGCAGCCTTTTGGGGCACGTTAAGCGCTATTTGCCACTCGGTTCGGTTCTTCGCCATTCTACCCATGTGCCGCCATGCCGCCTGCCCCGCTGTGCGCTGTGTGACACAGATTTATGTACTTTAAAACCGTTCTTTAAATATGTGACACGTCAAGCCAAGTTACCTTTCTCTTCTTTCTCTGCACACATACATATATTTTATTTGTTGTCCAAAGTAGTGAGCGAAAATAAAAAACCCAACTAGAAGATAAATGTATAAACTTATGCAATAGCTTATACTCATCCACTGTTTTTTTTCGTTTTTTTCGTTTTTTTCTATTGCAGTTGGACCCGGCACCATACCATCCCCGTGGACACCAGTGAATGCCGGTCCGCCGGGTCCACTCGGATCGGCAGACACAAATGGCAGCATGGTGGATAGCAAAAATTTGGATGTGGGCGATATGAGCGATGTAAGTATAAACTGTATTTGCTGTATATAATATGTAATGTAAATATAAAATATATATACATATATATAGCTGTTACCTAAGCTTCTTATGAACAGCTGCTTGAAGTATTAATATAGCAAGTTGAAACCAAGGGGGATCTATGGATATAGATTATATAAGACAAATTTGCTGGCTCCGGCTTGTTTAGGTAATCACATATCTAGAAATATTGTTCATGCGGACAGATAAACGAACGGACGTACGCGTATATATATATATATTTATGCGGCTATACGGCATAAGCTTTTAAGCTAGTTGGACCTATGGTTGATATTAGAGGCGCTCGAGGATTTGGAGTTACTCATTAACTTTTTTATTGTAACTTTCCAGGATGAAAAAGATCTATCATCAGCCGATGCCGAAGGTGTTTGGAGTCCAGACATTGAACAAAGCTTTCAAGAGGCATTATCAATATATCCGCCATGTGGACGCAGGAAAATTATTTTATCCGATGAGGGTAAAATGTATGGTAAGTTGAACAAATAAAAGTTGATTTAATTGATTACTAGAAAATAAATACGAATCCGAATATTTTATTCGAAATTCGTTTTCGTTTTAAGAACCCGACAAAACTTCATATAAACAAATGGGATAATACCTACCTGAAATATCTAAAAACGATCTTGGAAATGGAATGATTTTATTTTGCATTTATTTTAAATCCCTTGATTGATTTCTATAAAAGATAATGAATTTTCATTAAAATATAGTTCAAAGAATTTCAAACCAAAAGCAAAAGGTTTACGTGACGTCACTCGCAAGCGAATTTTAATTAATTAATTATGTTGAAAGCTTTTGAACGACTTATTTTTAAAGAGCTACCTTTTGAAACGTTAGGCAAAACCGTCTAGAATTTTCTTGAACTCTCGTGATAACTTCCGTCTTATGTTTTTATACCCAAGAAAAATGCCAACTTCCCCTAGCACCCCCTAACTGCTGTCAAGGCCTACGATAGAAGACACTGTTTTTTCACGTTTTTCCAAAATTTTGACCATAAAGTACAAAAAATAAGGATATATTGTAGACATCTGCACATATTGAACATTTCATTTTCAAAAATTATTTTGTATAAATTTTTAAAACTAAAGAAATTAAGAGCTTTTGGGAATTTTTTAAACTAATGAAGACAGAGAGAGGCAGGAAGATTATAAATATTAAGCTTGCAGTTGCCAACAAAAGATGGCGCTGCATTCTTTAGCTAGCGCCCAAAAGTCTGCTATATATGGCATATATGAACACACGTACATACATATGTGCTGCTACTCATACATTTGCAATTTTCAGTGCGTTGCAAATTTCAGGGAAAAGTTGCCACCGACTTTTCTGTGTTGGGTAACACAAAACAGAAAACAAACAGGAATGTTGCGGTTGCTGTTGCTTTTGTTTTTATTTTTTTGTGTTTTTTTTTTTCATATACGATATATACGTATATATATTTTGTTTTTGGCGTGTGTTTGCGGCAGGCTCTGGCAAGGTACAGAGGGTTGCAAGAGGTAGAGATAGGTAGTCCGTAAAAGGAAAACATAAATTCCGTTCTTTGAACCTCGAGTTGAAAGTTGCGTTTAAAGCGCTTTTGTGTGTGCACACCAAACATACATACGGACAGGTTGATGGGGTGGCAAGTGGCAAGTGGCAAGAATTGTTGTCAACAGGCGGGCGGAAGTGAGGGGTCTACGGCAAGCGTTCAAACTTTGACACGGTGTAACTGACATTGTCGTACCTCCCGCAGCCGCCGCAGCAGCAGCGTGTGCAAAAAGTGCTGACAACTAAAAACGGTGTGGCATATGTAAAGGCCCAGTGGCAAAAGCTGGAGAGGACACGCGATTCCGGCGGCGTGTTGTCTCACTCTCTCGCTATCTCTCTTTCTCTGTTTTTGCCGTAACGTTTGCCATTGCCGCACCCAAATGTCGTCTCAATGATATTACACGCCAACAAAATTTCTATCTCTTTGTTATTCTTAAGTTTATGCGAATCTGGCAACATTCAGAAATTCTTCTTAGTTCGTGAGTTTCAAAAAAAAAAGCTCGCGAAACTTTATTTAGACAAAGCGAAATAATAGGTAATAAATTTTTGGTCCTGGTTGTCAAGAAAGAAAAGAAAAGCAATGGCTAAAATTTAGCATTTTTATCCACCACGTTAGAGATCTCAAAAACTTAGAAGTACAGTTCCTAATGATCTGACAGTTTCGTTTTAATTTTGATAGCGGAAAAATAAACAATTTTTCCTGACGATAGGTACATAAATTTAAAATGCCTTAATCCTAAATATTACGCTTTTTCTTTGTACTCCTGAAATCGGACGACTATATTGATATTTGTTGATTACTTTAGTAGTTTTTGAGCTTTTACGAAGTGAATTCAAAATTTGATTCGGTTACAATGTCTTCAGAAACAAATGAAAAATACAAAAAATTTAACCCATGAAAACATTTTTTTATACCATAGTGACTGATAAAATTTGAACGCTTGGCAACTCTTATATCTACTATATATAAACAAACGTACGATACCTCTAAAATATTTATATTTTTTAGTTCCGAGGTGCTCCGTAATTTCCTATTAAATATAAATGCGTCGAAAAAATAAAATGAACCTGTTTCCCGTGACACAGTAAGGAATCTAATCTGAAAGTTTTTTGTTGGAACGATCAAGAATCCTAAGATGATAATGATAATCGGCCGTGCTTCAGAAAGCGAATCCGAATATTTTATTCGAATTCGTTTTATAATCGAATATTTGGTGCTCCCAAATTCACCAAACCAAATTTATCATGTAGTTTGAAACCGACTGTTTTGTTGCAAGCGGAATTTAAACGTATCGGCAAAATAGGCTTAAAAAAGTACGAATTTTATACTGAAATAATTTTTTAAATATTCTTAGATTATATTTATGCCAATTTAAAGTTATGTATTTATTGACAATTATTTTTAAATATTTTTATTCTGACTCAATTCTGACTTCGCGACAACACAACAGGAGAATTTATCGAAGAGAAATATCGACAAAAAAAATTGTTCTGTTTGGTTTTTTTGTTTTCCGATGCGGACTTTTCCACAGTATCGAAAATATTGTCACAATAAAGTTAAACATTAAACACAAACAAAAAGCTGGAATAAATGCAAAAAAAAAAAGTGTACTACATACACGTTTCTAATTCTTTTTCCATTATCAGCTCAAGTAATTAGTATTCAAAAACTTGTTAATCGCAATAAGCTCTATGGCATAAACGCCATTACGTTGCGTTTAAACGTTCTCCTTGTGCTGTCTATCCCTTTTACTCTGGCTCTCTTCACTCTCGGCAGTTGAAAGACAAATAAACGCACACCCGTAGAGCAAGGGGGCGGGGAGCTCTAAGTAGTACGTACGTGTTGACTATGGGTACGCCGGGTGCACACAGACGGACCAGGCCAACAGCAGCCAGTGCTGCTGCTGCTGCTGATGTCGTCGCATCCGGCGTGTTTTATTTGAGACGTCTAAGCGCCTAAACAACAAGTTTTGTAATTTATGTCCCATAGGATATTGTTTTCATTTTATGCTTGGACTCGCCCAGCACCAACAACAACAACAACAGCAGCAACAAAACCCGTAAACATTTAGCCAGAACTTGGCCCTATTACTACCATCTCAATTCCTCACCCTTGCAGCACATAGAGGCCATTCAAACGCTTATGCCAAACATTTGATGGCTTTTTGCAATGCCCATGTTAGACTGTTTATGCCTTTTACAACACGCCCCCTCCCTCTCTGTGCCGCATCCTGTGGTCTTTTGTGTTTGCCATTTCTATTATACTTGTATTGTTGTATGAGTTCTATTTGGGCAAGTAATTAATTTTCACTTTTCACATGGCTCACCTTGCTCTTGGCCAGGCTTGGTTATAACTTACAAAGACATAGGGTACACCTTTGGGTGTTTATCTTCCTTAGCTTTTGCCCAAACTGGCCCCTTGTTTGCCTAATACTGCTAAACTATGAAAGTTTCTTTGGCTAGCTCTAGCTGAGCTTTTATATAACACAACAATAGTAACCAGCATTTGGAACTAGTTAAACATTTTTCAGAGCTTCCAAAGCTTCTAAGCAAATGAACAAATTTAATTTAAAAAAAAATTGCTTAAAAAATAATTATTAATAAAATTAGTATATTTTTAGCTATTAAATTAAAAAACTTTAAAAAATTCGAAAAAAGTTAAAATTTTTTTATACATATTACACTGGCTTACAAATTTAAGGGTCATCGAGTGAACCTTCCTAAAAAAGTGTTTTTAGGATAATTTGGGGTCGAGAAACACGGTATTGTAAGAACTGTAGATGCTATGGAAGCATGTACGGAAGTTTCGAATCTTCACTCAATCACACTTTTGCTTGAAACAAAAAAAAAAAATATTCACTCAAAATTTTTTGTTTTCGTTCAGTTACGTCTTCACGAATTTGTATGCAGCAGTAGTAGTGATTTTTCGTTCCTGGTTCCATAACATCTACAGTTTCTATCCGATTTCGAAGATCTTAGACTCGAAATGTTCGTAAAAACGAACAGCCTAATGCTTTACATAATTTTCAAAAAAATTTTCTCGTTAGTAAAAAGCAAACCTAAAATTGGTTATTTTGAAAAATGGTCGAAAATTAGACTTTTTTTCCACTTTGGTTGCCTGTAACTTGGATAATTTTTACTTAATCTACATATTATATATCACTGGAAAGAGCACATCAATACCTTTCGATCTAATTATCTTTCATGTCGATACAAAATTTTGTTCACGAGATATTGCGGAATATCTGAAAAAGTGCCCAAAAACATGTTCTTCGAAAATATCTCGAAAACGGTGCTTAAGAAAAAAAAAAGGTTGCCAATTTCGTGTTTGTCGACTCCAAAAAAAAACCACTTTTTTAGGAAGATTCATTTTTCGTGTAAACTAGTGTTATAGGTAGACCTTCTACATAGATTCTACGTAGATCCTAAACGATATATATATATACATATATACATATGTCCCCAGAGATGGGCTGTCAAAACATCAAAAATCGCGCAAAATTCTATTGGGGAATATCCAAAACAGACAGCATAGCGAAAAACCGCGAAATATTCCTACGGGAAAAGTTGCAAGATATCGACATAATACAACAAACTTGATCTGAAGAGAGATTAAACGCTTCTGTTGGTAAAGTTTTGTGTCTCTAGCTTTTGTGGTCTCAAAAATTTAGGTGTTCATACAGATGGACATTAGGGTGGCCGCCGCTGGTATGGACGATTTTTAAACCGTCGATATCAATAACGCCACTACCCCCTAAAAAGTTTCCTTTTTAGCTGCATATAGCGCCTGTCAAATTTAAAGGCGATCCGAATGTATTTGATGGTCCCTAAAATAGGTCGAAAGTCATCATTTTCACTTTTTCGTTTTTGACTGTATTATTCTACATAACCTTTAAAAACTTGTTTCCAAACATACAAATTATGGTTCAAAAAGTCTCATATCTGGGTGGCGTTATTAAGATCGTGAGATGTTGCAAAAATGGCCACCCTAATGGACATAGTTCAATCCCTACCCGAGTTTGTAATAATCATTTTGGTTTAAAGATATCTTTTCCTGGCTCTAGCGCTTTCAGAAATAAATAAATATAATTAAAGTTTTTTTTCGCTTAACAGCAATACTAATAATAATTTATATATGATATGTTTTTAGATTCTGTTAAACGACCAAACATTTATTTCGTAATTGAACAAATTTTTAACAATGAGTAATTTAGAGTCTAATTAGATTTTTGTTTGAAAATTTGTACATCTGGTAATTGCGACCAAACCGTGAATGTGTCAAAAAAAAATTATAACATTAAATATGAATAATTATATTAGCTACAATTTGTTATAGACTTTATAGAAAACGTTAAATTAAAAGAATAACAAGCTGCTTTAAACCAATATTTTCCAAATACGATGCCTAGAAAAAGCTGTTCATGTTTGGATGTGATTATGAAAAGGCTCTCTGTGACACATGTGGCACAAATCTATGATACCCTTCACACTACGCTTACAGCTTTCAAAATACTTATACCTTGGAAAAATTTTCTGCGGGCTGCACAGTGGGCTAAATTGCAAAAAAAAAAATGGGCTTGTATAGAGCTAAAGCTTGAAGAATTTCATAATGATAGCACGCATTTATTATTATTAGGATTGGTTGTAAGATGTACTGCGACCCAAGTGGATCTATTGTAACCCCTTCACGGCTCCGAGCTCTCCCAAAAGTCCTATTGCCTGTATGTATTCCAGTATCTTGTTTGGACTTAGGGTAACAACGATCTCTGGTGGGAGAACGTATGTACATGCCCAGGAGCTTGTTTCTTTTACTGGCGCGTGCCATACAACTACATAGTAAATGTACTGAGGTTTCTTCCTCCATGCTGCAGAAGCGACATAGTAAACTGTCCGCTGGACCAATTTTATTTAAGTCCCGTCAAGAGGCCAGTCAGGGTCCTCACGGTGTTTTTCCCGTGGATTATCATAAGCTTGAATCTCTTGCGATTATATTTAGAGAGGTGGGTTTTTATTGCTTAAGTCCTGGTATCAGTGCCCAGTGAAGCAGCCGTTTGTTTTATTTATTTATTTATTTATTTATTTGAGGGGTACAACTACGTACAGTTGACCTTATATTATAAAAAAGTACATATAATTTATTTAGAAAAGAAAATAGAGCGAGGGTATTGATATGAACTAATCCGCGTCTCTAGCCCGATGGGTGAACTTTTTAATGATATGCACCAACTCACATCAAGAACTGGCCAGAAACTTGGATTTACAATATTAAAGTTGAAAAAAGGAAGCGAGATAAAAATTAAACATTATATCGCAAAAAGAGTCAATGGATCACCGTTGACCAAGTGGGTGACTCATAATATAGGATTGGTCAAGGATGCTCGAAGTGGCAAGTTAAGTGATAGATTGAATAGACCGTTCGAAAGAGAGGAAATTGTTAAAGCTATTATAGTTGGAGCATAAGACACGGAAAGGATCGTGCAAAGCATAATTTGATCTACAAAATTGTAAGGCTAAGGGTCGAAAATTACGAGTTACTCTGGATGGTATGACAAAAGTAACTTTGCTAAGAAGTACATTGGAATCGATAAGACCGAGTAACAGGTTATGCAAGAATAACACGCCGTGGCATGTTCTGCGATGATTTAAGGAAGGCAACTTTATAAGGCGAAGTCTATCAGAATATGGTGGCAGTCGGATATTTGGGTCCCAGTTTAAGCCACGAAGTGCAAAAAGGAGAAATTGCTTTTGTACGGACTCAATCATGTCCTGATAAAGGTGGTATTGAGGACTCCAAACGCAGGAACAATATTCCAAAATTGGACGGACGAGAGAAATATAAAGAAGTTTGGTTGTGTAAGGGTCGTTAAACTCTTTAGACCAACGCTTAATAAAAGCAAGAACAACTCTAGCTTTATTCACGATGTTGCAAATATGATTATTAAATTTAAGGTTATGATTAAACAAAACACCAAGGTCAGACACACTCTCGATGCGTTCTAAGGTAGAAGATTCTAAAGAGTAAGTAGCCAAATAAGGAGCAGAACGATAAAATGTCATAACGTTACATTTTGTCATGTTGAGAAAGAGTTGGTTGATATTGCACCAAGATTGCATGTTATCAAAATCATGCTGAAGAAGTAGGTACTTATTATTATCGGAGTAGGACATACAGAGTTTAACATACAGTTTTGCTCCTCCGTTTGTTACCTCCTCAGTAGGTCCCGTACCACATGGCTACCAATCCCATAGTGTGGTTCAGGTCCTTGCTAGTCTATCTGCCAGCTCATTTCCAGGAATATTGTTTTGTCCCATCTAATCGTGAGCTTATTCCTGGCACCTAATTTGTCCAGTGAAATTCTCACTTCTTTGACCAGCCTTGATGTCATCTTGGCTCTACTAGCACGCATAATAATAGCACAAAATTTTTATTCGATCTGGCTAGGCCTTCCTATACCGCTCATATAAGGCTACATTGCGTATACGTAATATGTATATAACCAAAATACTAAAAAGCATATAAAAACAAAAGTTTGGCCACAGCATGCAAAATGCTTTTATGGTTTTATCTTGCAACCTAGCAACAAAAAACTGAATCAATCTGCCACCAGATTGACTTTTGTACAGTTGAAATATTGCGTATACGTCTGTTAGCTGAAATTATAGATATTTATTACATGCAGTATAGTTAGCAGCCAATCTGCAAATTCTTGGCCATTACCAGCTGTCAAAGTTTGGACCACTAAACAAAAAAACAAACTAAAAAACAACAACAATAACAAACATGTTTGAAAATTAGAAAAATGTTTACTGCAGCCGCCAAAAGTGTTGCACAAAAAAAAAAGTACAAATAAGAAGAAAAAATTTATGGACGCCATTGCAGCCGCTGTTGTTAAGTGTGAAAATGTAACCATTGCTTGGTTGTTAATTTTCAAAATATTTACATAGATACACACACACACACACACACGCATACACACGCATACACATACAGTGTCCTGGCAGCGTAACCGTTATGACACATGACATGAGCGAGCCCAACAACAAGCAGCCAATGGCTGGACAACTGCATCAACTGCATGAGTCTGAGAGCCGGAAACAGTAACTGGCATGGGAGCAGCAGGGCTTTGGGATTCGACGGCTGCCTGTTAAAATTTGTGGCATAAAAGTTGCTATAGCTATTGTTGTTGTTGTTGCTGCTTTTGCTGGCTTCTGCCACAAATATGCGCGATGCTGCCATCCAAGTTAAGCAAATTACATGGACTACATGCATGCTGTTGCTCCTCTTGTTTGAGTTTTAGTTTTAGTTGCAGTTTTTTTTTGTTTTTTATTTTTTGTTTTTTAACTTTTCGATTAGCTTATATGGCCGCAAGCCTTTTGGGCTTTTTGCTTGTTGGTTATAAATGGTGCTAAAAATTGCTTTGGCTTTTGTTGCATTACCAAACATTGTTGCCTTAACCAATATGCAATATGTACTATGTGTTATGTACATATATACATATATACATATATGTATGTATAGTTGTAGTAGTGTGCTCCCACACAAGCTTTAACAGCTGTCAACTGTCGCAGCAGTAACTACAGTGCCTGCCATATGAGTAGCACCACACACAATTTGCAATATGTTGCTTCAATTGAGGCTGATTAACCTTTTGCTGCACTTCATCACACACAAACCAACAAACGCACACACACATATACTATATATAATACAATACATATGTAGATAATTACATACATTATGTGGCCAAAGATCAAATATTAATGTTCACATATCAATGCAGCTACCTTAAATATTTGCAAACGCCTACAATGCATGCATAAATTTTACAATTTAATTAAATTAAGAGTATTTATTGTATGTTTGTTATTTGTTTTATTAACAGACAAAAAAAAAATATATTATATGTGGCATATGAATCAGTCGGAACGGTAGCCGACTGTTAAATACGCTATAGTGTAATTTATTGTGCATGGATATGGGCATAGGCGAATGTTCTGTACAAGCATGTTTTTCAAATATTTTGCAATTTAGCCCACTGTGCAGCCGCCAGAAATTTTTTCCAAGGCATAAGTATTTTGCAACCTGTACCGGTAGGTTTCAGGGTATTGTAGATTTGTGCACAAGTTACTCGTCAACCAATTTCTGAAAAGGTCAACATTTCGTTGTTGATTAGGCTCACATGGGCCTACTTATTTATTTTCTGGGCTTTAGCTTTTTTAATTAATCAGACAAAGTTGTATATTATTGCAGCTTGTAGTTGAGAAATTTTTACACTGATACAAAAAACTGCTTTTAAAATAAATAAAAATATTTAAGACAAGAAGAAGAATATTAAAATTTGAAATTAGACATGGAAAAAGTTTGAAATCGTGAACAAAATCTAAAACCCGAATTTTTAACAGTATTCAGCTTTAATTGAAGAATATATTTGTATAATATTGCAAGACTGTTTTTAAAATAAAAAAAAAATATATATTTTATATAAGAATTTATAAGATTAAAAAAGACAGAAGAAGTTTAAAATCATGACCAAAATCAAAAAAGATTTTCAGCTTTATTTGAAGCATACATTTTTATCATATTATAAATGCAAAGACTGCTTTAAAATAAAAAAAAAAATTAAAAAAAGATTATTTAAGATTAAAATAAGACTTGGAAAAACTTTAAAACCGAGACCAAAATCTTAAACTCTGATTTTGAGCAATATTCTAATAAGATTTTCGGCTTTATTTGAAGAATAAATTTTTATCATATTTAGAATGGCAAGACTGCTTTAAAATAAAAAATAAATAAAAAAAAAGAATATGCAAGATTAAAATTAGACTTGGAAAAACTTTGAAATCGTGAGCCAAATCTTATTGACGGATTTTTAAAAAACTTTATATCAGACTATATTAATATTCAACATAATTAACCCTTTAATGCCCAAAAGTGCCTTGCGGCACTTATTGTATTTTTGCACACAAGCTTTTACATCAATTAAATTATTTTTGCCAGTTCCTAATAAACACACAAACTACGTTATAAAAGATTTGAAAGCTCTTCAAAGCTTTTAAGCGTAAATTTTTTTTTAAGCACATGTGCTTTTTGCGATTGCGAGTTGTCAGCAAAAATTGTTTTTTTAAAATACCATAACAAAAAATAAAATCAGAATCATTTAATACTATAAAAGCGGTTCATAAATAAATAAAATCAAAGTCTAAAAGTTTCATAAGCGACTTATTTTTGACTTAAGTCCTTAAGGAACTTTTTCAGGTTTTCTCACCTTACAGGTCATTTATGAAAAGTACCTTAGAAAAAAATTATTCGAGCATTGTTAACCAAATATTTTCAAAATGGGCATTAGAGGGTTAATTAGCGCCCTGTGCTCTGATTAAGTGCGACCACGCAGAGTTATTTAATTTAATTTAATTTATAAATATATATAACTCTGTATAATCAAGGAAATAATAAATAATTAGAGGGTTAATAACACTAGTTTACAGCAAAATGTATCCTCAACATGTTTTACTCAGTTCTGTAGTAAAATGGCACGCTAAATCCGAAAATGAAGTCCAAATATTTTTTCATGGAACGGATTTCGAGATATTTCGAAAATTAAAAAAAAAATTGTGAAAGTGTGAAGCAAATGTATACTAACAAAAATTCCTGTTATTTCCACATTTTTTCTCCGATTTTGATAAACAATTACTGATTTTTTTCGTAATCGATCAAACTTTACGAGCCATAAAAAAAACTGTGTGAAAAAATTTTTTTCAATTTTTAAATTTACGTTCGAAATAGAATTTTTTCAAAAATTTGATAAAAATTACGAAAAATTTCATATGAATGCATAAATAGCGGTCCAAGCCGTAAAATTGACAAAAATATGTTCCAATTATAATCGATAGGTACTTCAATTATCTACAGTTTAGTGAAAAAATTGTCAAAATCAGTTTGGTACAGCCAGAGATTTTTGCTTTTAAGTAGACACATTTTTTGTTTTTTTTTTTAATTTCGAAAAATGGTTTTTAAAATAATATTTTTATAATTTTTCATAATTGATTTTTAGAATTTATGGTCTGATTTAAAAATGTAGTCTTCGATTAAGTTGAAAATTTTATTTATGTAAATCTAAAGCTTTTTAATAAAAAAAAAATTATTTTAGATAAAAGACTTAAATTTATTGCAAGATTTTTTGCTCTTACTTTAAGCATTTCGGGCTTCTCTCAAGAATTTTTAGTGTCATTATAATAAGTACGTAAATGTATGTAACTGGCAGAAGGAAGGCGTGGCAGATCCTACATATGTATTGTTGATCAGCGTCAGCAGCCGAGTCGATATAGCCCTATCCGTATTAATAAAAAGATCTCATAGACTATAAGAGCTATGGAGCTGAAATTTTACCAAATTGACATCCCTTTGCTCTTGGGCTGGCACTACTGTAGCATTCCCAAATTTATAAAAATTAAGGAAACTTTACGGAATGTTCCGAAATAAATATAAAAGGCCTGACAGCGGTTGGGCTGTGAACCACGCAGGAAGCGGAGCCCCCTACTTTTAAGAGTAAAGTAAAAGATTTTATTTTTGTTTTTTGATCCGCGTACCTAAGTCTCTTGAAGTTTTTATAGCATATCTGCCATGGAACCGGAACATTCTCTACACTGCACGAATCTGTAATACACTCGATCCTATGAGTAGAGAATATATCAATAATGCTAAAGAAAATAATTTTAAAATACTTTTGTTGCCGACATAAAAAGCAAATCAAGGTATTAATGCTTTTTCGACATTTTGTAAAATTTTGGAGGGTCTTTTGGCGGATACATAATCTCAATGCACACAAGACTAAAACCAACCCAAATAATTATGTTTGTTTCGGAAATTGAAATGGCAGAGGAGCTCTGCGGATAATTAGAAGCACAATAAATCCTTAGGATTGCATATACATTAGAGTGGCCGCCGCTGGTATGCCAGATTTTTAAACCGTCGATATCAATAGCCCCACCGCCTAAAAAAGTTCCTTTTTACCTAAATATAGCGCCTGTAAAATTTAAAGACGATCCGAAAGTATTTGATGGTGAGATGTTGCAATAATGGCCACCCTAATATACATATAAGCTTTCCTAACCAGTTTCCCAAAGATTTTTCTTCTTTAGCCCTTTAAGCTTTCAAATTTTAATTTTCGAATTGAAATTTATGAAAATCGAAACTGGGCTTACAATACTCACAAGTACCAAACGTTTCACAACTCAACACAAATTGCTTTACTTCTAGATCTCAATATAGTCCATTGGTTCCATAGTCGGCTTTAATAGTATGACTATCAGTATGACTATCAGTTTGACCTCTTTGATGACATCTTGAGCATATCTAATTTATTACACATACATTTAATTAATAGTCAAGAAACCGATGAGCTGTCGTCGTTGACAGAGCTGTAGGTGGCATTTGTTTCGTGATTGATCATTAAGTGACTGACTGACTGTGGGGTGGGTTGGGGGTGTCCAAAAGGTCGTGCTGTTAGAGATACAATCTCTGTAATTGATATCATGCGGCGATTATGCGACTTTAAATGCATTTAGTTCCAGAGTCATTTAAGATTTAATCAAGATGCTCGTTCAACTTAAAGTTATAGATAAATATATGTGTATGTGTGTGTGTGTATATGTATACATATGTGCATAAGTATGTGTTGGAATTTTAGCATAATGTGACAGTAAAAAAGCAGCTGCTTAAATTGCGACAAACATGCATACATTTATATATATATAGAAAAGCGTGTGTGTGTGTGTGTGTGTGTGTGTGTGGAGCAGAAGAGAACTTTTGCCATAAATTCCTTTTGATTTGCTTTTCCCTTTTTATTTTGTATTTTCATTTTTTTTTTTTTTTTTCTACTTGCTTTTTGCTCTTTCTTATATGGTAGGGCAGGGGGGCAAGGGAAGAGCAAGGTCCATCGATTTGATGCTAGCGGGATTAAAGCGTGAAGAAATTGAAATGGAGCGCTTTTCTATTCATAATAGCTGCGCATTGTGCGTGTCTCTGTGTGAGTGGAGATGCTTTTATTCGTTCAGGCCAGGGATTCAGTAAATCTCTTCAAAAATGAACCAGTTCTGAGAAATCAAAACTAAGGCTGTTACTACTTATAGTTTCGACAATTTCTTTGTAAAAACTGTGTCATTTTTTTCATCAGTACTGGTTCCGAATATTCAATTTATTTTATTATGAGCAAAATTTTCGTAAAAATCATTTGCATTTATTATAGGAGCACAACACAGTAACTATTTTATGTTCAAGTACAACAAATTTTAAGTTCTAGATATGATCACTTTTTTTCAAATCGTCAGAATAAAAAAAAATAAACAGCACTAGAGTTTTATCATAGATATTGCTTTGCCATAAAAGCTGCATCATTTGTTGAGCTGTTATAGAGAATCAGTTGATAGAATCATGATGGGACTTCCGCTGATTGCATAAATCCCGAACCAACAAAACTTTCGTGCAGTCCATAACATAGTCAAAAGGCCCGTCCGTATGCAGTTTCAATATTCACTGACGGCGAAAATTTATTAATTTCCAAGCTGCACTTGGTTCCTAAACAGCTCACAAATTTTTTACAAAGCCATTTGTTACACACGTAGTAATATGCTTACACATTAATTTTGGCTATGGCGGCAAAACCGAACCGCTATTGTTACTGCTGGCGCCATCTAGTGGACTTGCGCTGGCGCCATCTTACGTAAAGCTTCAGTAAAATGTTATGAATAATAATGCCTTGTTTGTTTGTCTGCGTCCACTTGCCGTACGCTTTTGAACATGAAATTCCGCGACCATCTATTTTATATTAAATTTGTGGCAAGTTCACTTAACCTTATCAACAGAAAATATGTGAAAAGACTATTAGATATTTGTGATAACCAAACCAAACCAAAAACTTTTTTAGCTAGTTCTTTCAAAGAGCTTGGCTTTTAGCCAGTCGATATTTTTGCAAGCATCAGATCTATTGATAAAGTATGAGCATTATATATAGAAGATGATAAGATCTAGCGCAAAAGACTTTTGATTTTAAAGATATCGTGATAAAATTTGACAGCTAAAAGTTTACTAGAGTACCGAAGCACTATGCCGCATTTAAACGAAATAGGTTCATTTATTTATTTGCTGGTTCTCATGGTGCAGGAAATCACAAGTTCTATCAAAGTATACAGTTATCGATACATGTTGTTTTTTCTTGAAAAGCAATGATACTCGTCAGATTTTATCTAGAAGACTCTGCTAAACTTTAATTTATCAAATTGTTAGAGTTTCTTGTTTTTCAACAAGCAAACAGCTGTAAGTTTTTAATGAACCTTTAAATTTATGATAAAAAGTTATTTGTAATTCTCAAAAGTGTAACTCTCTATTGAACCAAGTTCTTTCAATAAAGAACCAGTAAGAACTTTTATCGGTTGCTTGAAGAGTTTGGTATTTAGTAGTGTTGGGTTGCTCATGAATAAGTGTGCAAAAATGAGCAACTCACTGAAGTGAGTAAGTTAGCCAAGTCAGCGAAATTGTTCTTTTTGGCTCACTTGCTCACTACTGCGCGCTCAGGACTCCCTCTTCACGACACCTTGATCACTCGCTCACTACTCACTTGCTCTGTGAAGTGCGAAAAATTGCCTCCTAAGTGAGCCAAAGAGCAAAATTGAGTGAGCAGTTGAGCAAGACTACTCAAAGTGAGCCATGTTTGACCAACACTAGTATTTAGTGTAAATTACAAAAAGAACTAGTAAAAGTGAAATCATTCAATTGAACTGAGCTCTTTCAACAATGAATTCTTACTGGTTCTTTTTGTTATCGCTTGCTTCAAGTGTTTGGTATTTAGTGCAAATTAATGTGGAACCACTCGAAGAAACTCCATAATTTACACTCCCTGACAAGGCCAAGGCGCTAAACAAAGCAATGGTTGGTACGACAAGTCTGTGTATATGTATGTGTGTGTGTGTGTGTGTGTGTGTGTGTGTGTGAGTATCTGTCTGCCATGGTCGTAACTCTTCGCCTGCCTCTGCGCCACCCTATATCAAGCCAAGGATCCACAAAGCAATATGCGTGCATGATTGGGGTTGGATGAGTTGGGGAGGTCGGAGGATAGTAAGGTTTTGCTTTTGCCTGCTTGCTGGCAACGCGGGTTTGAGTCACTGAAAATAATTTTATTCGGTTAGAACTGAAACTATGCCAAGAATGTGTAATTAGTGAACGCACAAACGTACAATATAAGCTGGAGCTGGAGTTGGAGCTGGAGCTGGAGCTGAAGCTATAGCTGCTGATGCCAAACAACGTTCACAAGGACAACGCTGAGGCTGACGATGACGACAAAGCAAAGGATGCCCGCTGGCTTATGGGCTTCCTGGCTTTCTTGCTTCCTGGCTTTCGTCTGACAATATTTTTGCTTACACGTGAAATTGTTGTCAACATATTGGATTAAATTTTGCGCACATTTAAAGAGCCCACAGGAAGATTGTCTTCAAGTTTATATAAAAGTTTTGAAATTTATATTTTGAGCTACAACAAAAACCAACAAATAGCACTGAACGATGTTGGCTTTAAAAGATCTGGGTCTTAAGATGTTTAGTCATCAAATAAACCAGAGTAAGAGATTTAAGATTATGCCATAGAAACCAACGTATGACGCATTTGTAGGCCGCACAGATTCACATCATACATAATTGAATAAAAAAAAAAAAAAATTATTATGATGTTGCCGTTGAGGAGAATAATGTTGATGATGATGATGATGATGATGATGATGATGATGAAGTTGTTGCGGATGATGTCATGGCAAACCAAGCAGATAAAGCTAAATAAGTTCACACTTGATAACGCTTTGTCTAAAATAGTAGTAAGAGTTTTTAGCTGCTTTTTCTTTATGACAATGCATAATAATTGTCAGACAGACGATAGACATTTGTGGCATGTTTGTAGTTGGAGCTTAAGTTGATGTCTAAGTCTTTCGAGGCACTTAATTGTTTAGAGTGTGTTTTTTTTTTGTTTTTTTTTTGTTTTTTTTGTGCTATTAAGACATTTAGTTTAGCTAATCCCATTGTAAAGTTGATAGACTTTAATGTGGCGTTACGTTTTGATATGCATCTTGGTAACGTAAGCGTATATATTGTGTTCTACAAATCTCTCTACAAGCTCGAATTTGTGCACTAATTACTTAGTTTTTATGCTTAAACCAAAAGAACCAAATTACAAAAGACTGAATAAATATTATAGGCACTTTTAGGCGGCTTTTCTCTTCTAAAAATGAAAGCTTATATAATCAATTCCTTTCCAAAACGATTATTAGCCAGCACCTTCAGCTTAGCCTTTAACAATGCTTAGAGCTCTGGCAGACTTATCTTTCTTCACTTTATGCAAAAAATATATATCGAAAACATCGATAACAAATGCTTGAATTTTTTATTTAAGAGAAAATTGATTATTCGTGATTCACACGCTCGGTTTAGCTCATGGTGTAATAATTAAGGTGATGTCGTCCGAACGCCCACTCTCTCGTTTGGGGCTCTTATCGTCAGTGCAATGTTTGCTGTCAACGAGTAAGGTTGGTGGTTGGTCGCGGACGAAATTTTTTGTAGCGTTTTGCTTACCAAAAACAAAGAATTGTGGGCAATCGCAAACTTATTAAATTTAAGCTACTAGATAATAAAATGAATTATTAACTATGTATAGAACTTATTTATATATATAAACGTCAACCAAAATATATCTATCTCATTCACATTCACAAAGCAATGCCACGAGAGCTTTCTTAACAGAAAAGCTTTTGATCTCTCACTCGCACTCACACGCTACATACAATAAGGGTCAGCTTTTACGCACGACACCACCTTATATTATTCCACCATGGTTTAGCTAGGTCTCAGCAAGCATCTCTGAAGCAACAATATGCTCATATAATTTTTTAATGTTGGAGTCAAGTTTATACAGAAAGGAAACCCAAATACAATTTTTGTATGTACACTCTTGTTTTCGCTCTATGCTTTACCTAAGAGCAGCCATAATATTTAATTTAATTTATATAGGGTGAGCCATCGGTTGGTTGGTTGGTTTATTTATTGCATTTTATTCACATATTTTTCAACAAAATTGGTCAAATGTATATAACAAATGCAAGTTTGAAGCTACTCATTTATGTATGAAAAATAATATCGCTCTACATGCCCGTATACGAACATTGTAATTTTCGACGAATTTTCTTTTATGAAAACTCCAATCCAATAACACTAACAGTCGGCTTAGGCGTAATTGAATTTTTTTTCTTCAAAAATTTTATTTTTTTTATATTAATAACATTCAGCCGTGATCCGAAAAACGAAAAAGAAAAGAATATTCGCATAAAATATTCGAATTCGCTTAGAAACCACATGTTTGGTACTCCCAATTTCACCAAAGCGAATAACACTAGTTTACAAATAACATCTACAGTTCCTATCCGATTTCGAAGAACTTAGAATCGAAATGTTCGTAAATGAATTCCCTTTCAGCCTAAAGCTTAGCATAATTTCAAAAAAATTTTTTCTCGTTAATAAAAAGCATACCGTGAATTTGTACATTTGAAAAATGGTCGATAATGACTTCGATAATTTTTACTTAATCTGTACATATTATATAACACTGGAAAGAGCACATTAATACCTTTCGATCTAATCGTCTTTAAAGTCGATACACTTTTTTCAAGAGATATTGAGTAATAACTGAAAAAAGTGCCCAAAAACATGTTTTTCGAAAATATCTCGAAAACGGTGCTTAAGAAAAAAAAAAGTTGCCATTTTGCATATTTCTTGACCCCAAATTACCCTAAAAAACACTTTTTTAGGAAGGTTCATTTTTCGTGTAAAATAGTTTAATTTATGTGGTTTGAAACCGACCGATCGACGATTCGAGCAAATCGAATTGACAAAAGTGCAACTTATTTAAAGTGAAATCAATTTTTAAACATTCTTTAATATTCCTCGATTCTATTTACTATTTTAAGTCAAATATTTATTAATAATTATTTTTATAGAAAAGCCGAAACTTTATACAACACAAAGAATAGCATGCACGACTCAAAACGAATTTTTGTCATACGTTCACATAGACGAACATGGTGCATGTCTTGCATAAAATGTGGTTCATGTCTTGCGTAAAAAAAATTTCCTTTGTAATAAGAATAACTTAGTCGGGGTTAATTTCAAAAGCTAGGTGTAGTGCTGTGCTAACAAAGAGTAAGGGAAATATGAGTAGATAGCGACAGCAAAAAATGCGGATTTGGCAAAAACGAAAACAAAAAAATTTATTCGTTTTCAGAGCACGGCCGTGTATTGTGTAAATTTATTTAATAAAGAACTAGTAATATTTTTGGAATCGAAGGGTTCAGAGCTGTGCTAACAAAGAGCAAGGGAAATATTACAAGAAAGCAAAAGTGTCGAAACGAAAACGAATAAAATTGGTTTGTTTTCGTTTTGCTGAGCACGGCTGTATACCGAATAATAATTTAGGGGGTATGCTCTAAATTTTACTTGATAGATATCGAATGTCTTTAGGAGATGATTTTAGACAGTTGTCTGTGAGATTTCGATCTCATTTAAATTTCCAAAAGAATAGCGCGGCTAAACCTGTAATTTTAACTGTTACAGTCTTATAAACACTTTTTTTTCAAAATTAAAGCTGGTTTTAAGCAAATAAATTTTAAAAACGTCAATCCGCAAATCGGATCGGATGTTGGTTGGTTGTTTTTTTTTTTTTTGTCAATATGCAAATTCTGAAAAGTTCAGCTAGAACTGCTTTAGATGTTGCAAATTTTTACATAGACCAACATGCGTGTTGACTATATTGCTGCTTAATAAATGAGATTTTATAACTTATCCATAAATTAGAGCTTGCTCTATATATACACACACCACACACTTATTAAAGGCAACAAGCTAATTTAAATCGCAAATTAACATTATTACAACGTATTATTCAATATGCAAACCAGTTTTTCAAAACCGACGCGCTTCCCACAAACCAATCAATACCTGATACCACTTTTTGCTTTCGATTCATTTGATTTATCATGTGATAAAGTTTCAGGTGCTCATTATGTATATCAGTTTATATATTAACTAAGTGATTGTATTTATATTAAATTGATGTTTTTTTACACATTAATATTTTACAGGCCGCAATGAATTAATCGCACGTTACATCAAATTGCGCACAGGAAAGACGAGAACCCGTAAACAAGTCAGTTCGCATATCCAAGTGCTCGCCAGACGGAAATTGCGTGAAATTCAAGCCAAAATCAAAGTCGTAAGTTAAAGCCAAATTCAGTTCAAAAACAAAAAAAAAAATAAAAATAAAAAGCAAGAAGCATAGGAAAATTGACAAGAAACTCGAAACAGTTTGCATACATATTCATAAGTTTATCGATTGCATTATGTTTTGAAAACTTGTTTTTAGCTGAAGTTACTTTGAATATTGCAAGCAGTGTTTGATGAGTTGAAGAGTTGAAGAGTTGAAGGGTTAAGGTTGACGGCGTGCGTAAAAAAGCAAGGACGATTTTTTTTCAGTTATAGTTTATCGATATATAGTAAATATGTATCATAGAGTTTTGTTCGCTACATTTATACATGGACAATATAGCTATGCATAAGCTGCGCTGGAAATATCAAATTTGAAGATTTCTTTGAAGAATGCAACAATGGAACATTGTTTTTATATACCAGGCTATAACTTGCAACACTTAGTTTCACACGCACACACACACACACACACACAATCACAAAACATATAGACACACACACACAGAAATGGTCGTACCAAAATGAAACTCTTTTCCAGGAGCCCAATGGCGTATCCTTGCATTTACTTAATGAGAAAGAGCAAACCCTGCAGGCCATGAGCAGCATGACCAGTTCACAAATTGTATCCGCCCAAGCGGCTAATAATCTCGCGCTAGCCGCCTCAGCACTATCGGCGGGTGTACATCATACAAAACACCTGCCACATCCTGCCCACCATCATCATCATCATCATCATCATCATGTTGTTGCAGCAGCGGCTGCAGCCGCCGCAGCTGCCGCACTTACACAACAACAACAACAACAACCAGCAACGGCAACAACGTTGCCATCTTCCACAACTTCGTCCTCGTCGTCGTCGTCCATATCAGCCGCTGCTGCTGCTGCAGCAGCATCAAGCACAACATTGTCACCAAGAAATCCACAAGCACATGCACATCAACATTTAGCACATGCCCATGCCCATCAATATCATCCACATTCCCATCACAATTTGCCACATCCTACACATGGCCATATGCATCCACATCATCAGCATGCAGCGGCCGTGGCAGCAGTCTACCATCTACAACAACAGCAGCAGCACCAGCAGCAGCAGCAGCAACAACAACAACAACACCAGCAGCACCATCAACCGCCAGTAGCCGGCTCAGCTCCTTCAACGGTTGCGGCGCATTTACTAAGACCGCCGCCGCCACCGCCACCATTGCAGCATCCGCCGTTGTATCCGGGCGTAAGCTAACGTTTTAAATTACCAAAGCTAAGAAACCAAACAATCGTCAAATACCACAACAAAAACAAAAACCATAAACAAATACCACACAAAATCCACATCAAAGCACCACACAGGCACAAACCAAACATCCAGCAGTCGTAATCTAACCAGCTGGCTATCTCACTTTCTCAAAATCTTAGTTTGTATGTAACATGCGCCGCGCAGCTTACAATTGTCAAGATCATTTGTGCTCTCTCTCTCTCTCTCTCTCTCTCTTTCATTCATTCTTTCAGCTAACATGCAAACTAAACATAATGTTCATCTCACTCTCGCTGTCCTTCTTTTACACTGCATTAAACTTAAACTGCGCTCAACCATTATCTGTCAACTAAAAAGGGCTCTCTCTCATAGTCAACTATTTGTTTATGTGTTTGCACTTGCGCGCGCTCTTTAGCTGCTGGCTGGCCCCCAATGCTGCTCTCATCAACTGGGCTTTTACTCTCTAGCTGTCCTACTCGTATGCGCAGTGGCCACTTGCGCTCACTTGCCGTTTCACTCTGACTTAATTTGACGCTTCAATCACTAAATGTCTCTGCTACACAGCTCACACCAACACCAGCACATATACAGACTTGTAACTTTTGGGGCCTTACATTTGTGTTTAAGTGTTTTTTTTTTATAAAATATGTGTATTTTATTTTATTTAATTTCAATAAGAAGCGTGTCACGCGTGCCAGTGCCTTCAAAGACAAACCCCAAGACGCCTACGCCTCAAAAAAAAAAAAAAAAAAAACTCATTGCTCGTTCGCCACGCTCGCTTGCTCATTGAAATCGAATCCTTGCTTTTTTACATGCAACTTGGCGCAACCAAAAAAAAAAAAAAAAAAAAAAAAAATTAAAAAAAGGACGCGTTAAAAAAAAAAACATTATGCAAAATACAGTATTTAACTAAGTAGTATATAATAATACATTTATTATAAATCTATGTTTAGTCAGCTAGCTCTTCACCGTGTTCGTTGTTTAACGCAATCATTTTGCTCAATCATTTTGTTCAATCATATTTGTGTAACTATATTCATTCACATTGTACTCAAAATTACATTTGCTAACCCCAAACAATAAATATGCTCAATGCTAATCAAATACTCTCTTCTTATCTACTCTCTGCACACGCTCGCTCGCTCACTCTCTGTGCTCTGAATGTTTAGCAATTTTGGCAACCCGGTCTGCAGCCAAGCACATCCCAAGAGTAAGTGGACATCGGACAGCTCTACAATTAAAACGTATTTGCATTGACCAATAGTTTTTATGATTACAGCATTAAGCCGTTCGCCCAGCCCCCCTATCCCACCGGCAAGCCGTCGACGGCCGTGTCGGGTGATATTGAAGCTGGTATTCCGCCCGCACAGTTGCCATGGGAAGGACGCGCTATTGCCACGCACAAATTCCGTTTGCTTGAGTTTACGGCCTTTATGGAAATCCAAAGAGAAGAGATCGTAAGTAGTTCACGTTACGTTACGTTACGTCATGCGGCAACAAATATATGTATGTTTAATTTTTTTCAACTAGTATCACCGGCATCTGTTTGTACAGCTGGGCGGCAAACCATCCTTCTCCGATCCATTACTTGAGGTAAGTACTTACTAGTTGCAACACTTTATATTACTTGCTTTAAACTGTCTTTATGCAGACTGTTGACATACGACAAATATTCGATAAATTCCCTGAAAAATCCGGCGGTCTCAAAGATCTCTATGAAAAGGGTCCACAAAATGCATTTTACTTGGTAAAATGTTGGGCGGATTTGAATACCGATATAACAACCGGCAGCGAAACGGGTGATTTCTATGGCGTTACTAGCCAGTAAGTTTTGGCACTATATACATATATATATACCTTCAAATTACCTTGTTATGTAATATAATTTTTATTATTATTTTTTATAGATATGAAAGCAACGAAAATGTTGAACTGGTATGCTCAACAATTGTTTGCTCCTTTGGCAAACAGGTCGTAGAAAAGGTGGAAAGCGAGTATTCACGTTTGGAGAACAATCGTTATGTTTATCGCATACAGCGCTCCCCAATGTGCGAATATATGATAAGTTTTATACAAAAGCTGAAGAATTTACCTGAACGCTATATGATGAACAGTGTGCTCGAGAACTTTACAATACTGCAAGTAAGTTACAAAGCAAAAAAAAAAAGGGCAATTTTTAGGGATATTTTTTATTCGATTGCTGAAAGCAGTTACAACCGAATACTATTGTTAGTAGTTTTTTAAAAAGTACTTGCGGAATACCTATGCGAAGTAGTGGAAAATTCCCAATATGAGGAAATTCAACGTAAGATGTGATAAATTAACTTATTATGAGTTGATTAGTATTATGAATGAATATGAAGTAATAAGATTTAGTCGGCAGTAAATTTCAAGAGAAGTTTTTAGAAAAATATAATTCAGTTGGGCAATGGCAGGGGCTTTTATATTTGGTTCTTTCAGGTTTTCATATTCTTTACTAAATGATATTGTACAATACTTGTTCTCAAAGTCATTGACGATAAAGATTTATTAGTAAACAAAAATGCGATGGCAAAGGCCTCTCTTCATCCTATAAAATACACTAGTTTACACGAAAAATTAACCTTCCTAAAAAAGTGTTTTTTAGGGTAATTTGGGGGTCGAGAAACACGAAAATAGCACCGTTCTCGAGATATTTTCGAAAAACATGTTTTTGGGCACTTTTTTCAGTTATTCCTCAATATCTCGACATGAAAGACAATTAGATCAAAAGATATTGATGTGCTCTTTCCAGCGATATTTAATATGTACAGCTTAAGTAAAAATTATCAAAGTTATAGGCAACCAAAGTCGAAAAAATTTACATTTTTCAAAATTACACATTTTCGGTACGCTTTTTATTATCGAAAAAAAATTTTTAAAAATTATGTTAAGCTGAAAGAGAATTCTTTTACGAACATTTCGAGTCTATGATCTTTAGGAGCTTAGTAACTGTAGATGTTATGGAACCATGTTCACCATGGAACCATTTTGTTCACGAGATATTGATTAATTTTTGACCATTTTTCAAAATTACACATTTTTGGTACGCGTTTTACTATCGAAAAAATTTTTTTAAAAATTATGTTAAGTTTTAAGCTGAAAGAGAATTCTTTTACGAACATTTCGTGTCTAAGATCTTTGAAATCGGATAGGAACTGTAGATGTTATGGAACCATGTTCACCATGGAATTATTTTGTTCACGAGATATTGAGGAATAACTGAGAAAAGTGCACAAAAACATGTTTTTCGAAAATACCTCGAAAGCGGTGCTTAAGAAAAAAAAATGGTTGCCATTTTCGTGTTTCTCGACCCCAAATTACCCTAAAAAACACTTTTTTAGGAAGGTTCACTCGATGACCCTTAAATTTGTAAACTAGTGATATGCTTCAAACCAAGAGTAGAAAGTACTTTTTCTTCTCACATATCCAAAAGTAAATAGGCTACAGGACAACAAGAGCATCAAGTCAAGGCGCTGCGTGTGCGGAAAAAGGGAAAATCTCTCTCAGGCACGTTGGTCCTTGCCAATCTGCTCTTGTGACGTATAGAAAATATTGTATTTTAAGTTTTACCCAAAAAAGGGAATTTTTTTTTTTATATGAAGTTTTGACAGTTTGTGCGGAATTTTTGCATACTGCGTATGGGCCTCAAAACTATCTTAAGATATAATAAAAATTGCAACTTTTATAAAAACAAGATTTTTTAGAAAAGCCCGATACAAGTTCAATCAACGAATTCGAAAAAATTATGTGAAATTGTTTTCACCCCAAAAAAATGCCTTTTTGAAATTTTATTGCTTTGATATGAAAATCGTACTAAAATTTTGATTTTTCTTTCAAATACAGGTAATGCGAGCGCGTGAAACGCAAGAGACACTGCTATGCATAGCGTATGTGTTCGAGGTGGCGGCGCAGAACAGCGGTACCACGCATCATATCTATCGCCTTATAAAGGAATAGCATGAGCTGCATGTAGCAGCGCCCAATCTGTCCGCAAACCCCACCAATGCACAAATCAGCGAATACAGCAACAACAATAATAGCAACAGTAATAATATTAGCAATAACAACAACAACAACAACAACAATACTGAAAGCAGCAACAACGAGAATGCCAGCAAACCAAATAGTTGCAACAACAACGCAGCTACAGAGGAGCACAGCACGGAGGAGCACAAAAAGTTGCTGCTCGATGCTGCAGCAGACAGTGGCAAGGATAAGGTAGCGGTAGCTGCTGCTGCAACGCCACGCTATATAGGCATGGAAACAGCGACGGCAGCAATCATAAAACTCTCGCCAAGCTCACCCCAGCAGCCGCAACAAGCGCAACATCGCCTAAGCCTGCCCGTGGAGCAGCTGCACTTTGCGCAGCCCAGCAGCGCGGCGGCAGATAATAGCTATCAGCAGCAGCAGCAGCAGCAGCAACAACAAGTGGCTCAACATACGCAACTGGGCACGCACTTGATGCGTCAGCTGGCGGACAGCACGGAGCTGTTGTCTCAAGATCATACACAACAGCAGCTGCAGCAGCAGCAGCATTTGACGCAGCAGGCCCAACAACAACAAGCACAACAACATCAAGCCTATCAGGAACGTCCAGCGCCGCCGCCCTATAGCGCCAGCCACAAACCGTCCCTGCCGCCGCCTGTCTATGGCATGGAACAACAGCCACCACAACAACAACAACAACAGCCACAACTCAGCACCTATGAGCAGTTTCTAAAACTATCCGCTCAGGAGTACACACAGCTAAATGTGGCAGCCGAAAGTGCGGCGCTTAATCTAAGCAGTCTTAATGCCACAACAGCCAGCGGCAAAGCTGCAGCCGAAGATGAGCTGCAAATGTTGCGGCAGGTGAATGTGGTCAATGTTGCTGCAGCAGCCATGGCAGCCGCTGCAGTTGTAAATGCTGCTGCCGCCGGCGACACAGACGCAGTTGCCAGCGAAGCCGCCGATGCTTGCGAACATTAGTTGGCAACATGATTGTCAGGAGGAATTCAAGTTGTTTGTTTTTGTGGTTATGATTACATTTGGAGGCTTTTTTTTTAATGTAAACTACTACTACTACGCAATGCGCACATACAGGAGACACACACGCACACTGCTATAGCTAGTTATAGTTAGTACTATATACATACATATGTATATTATATGCTAGAGTTGGGCAAGGCGGCTATCTTAGACAATATATAACTCTGTTTTTCGAACATTTCGGCAGTGTACCCCCATGATGCAAAGAATTTTACAAGGTGACGCAAAAAATTGGCGGCTCCGGGTTCACTTTTTGTATGGTAGCTACATGAAATAGTCAACCGATTTGGATCAAACTTCAAATAAATGTTAAGACTTACACTTAATTAAAGTTTTTCTAACAATAACTGTTCTCATACAAAACGTTTGTAAAATACAAATGTTAATTTACAGATGTAAAGAAACATTTGTATGTTAATTCATTACAGCATGCTGCTCTCAGGCTGCTGCCATTGCGACCAAGTTTATGTCAGTTTAATTTAGTGCGCGTCTTAACATTTATGTGAAGTTTGATCCAAATCGGTCCACTATTTCATGTAGCTACCATACAAAAAGTGAACCCGCGCTCTTTTGAGAGAGATACGAATAACGAACCGGCGCGTTGCGTGACCTTCTTAGTGTTGAATCATGATGTACCCCAGAGTTTAGTTTTAAGAGCTCTGACTCTTGCCTTTTCGCTCAAAAATTAATTCACTAAATTTTAGTGATTTAGCTATTTATTTCACAAAAAAACATTTTAAACTATTTTCACTAAATAAATTGTGAATAGCTTTAGTAAATATATATGTTTATGAGCTTGTCAACACAAGTGTGTGAAATGTGAAATCGAAGAATTAGGCTCCGAATTCTAGCTGCTGGCTGGAGATCAACCATAAACTAAGTGACGCTGATTTTCGTCAAAATAGACTCGCTGGAGCGTCACGTAGTTTATGGATGATCCCCTGGCAGCTGATCCTTGCCCAGCTCTAATGGTAGTAGCTATGTCTACAGCACTTAGCTGATATAGCCAGAAAACTATTTTTTTCATTATAAATTTCAAGCAGTGCAAATCTTTCGGAATTGATGAGAATCATATTAAATCGATTTCCAGATGTTTTTCATTCTACGAAAGCTTGAGATAAAAAAGTCAGCTTACTAAGCTGCAAATATTTTTGTTCTAAAAAGGAACTTTTTGAAGACTACGTTTGTAGCCCCTCTGGTACTCTGTCCACCTAGAACTGAGCAGTTCGTGTGTGTGTGTGTTTTTTTTTTCGTATGCATGAGCGTATTTAATTTTTTTTGTCTGTTCCAAACCAACTAGAAAGAAGCATAAAAAAAAAGGAAATTTGTTTTACATACATTTACATCAAAAATACATTTAAATGATCTCAAAGTTACTTAAAGAATATTTTTTGTGTGTAATTTGTTTATTAGTTATTTTTTTTTTTTTTTTTTTTGTAATGAGCAATGTAAAAGAAATTTAAGCAGTTGTCGTGCGCTGATTTTAAACATTTAAAGTATATATAAAAAAATAAAATCGAAACAAAGGAATTATATAGAGCAAGTGTAACGAAAGTAAATATTTTAAGAGCAAAGAATTACGCCACAAGCAAAACGCATATAACTCTATATGTATTGTAACTATAAAACTAAATATAATGTTTTTTTTTTTTGTGTTTATAGTTATTAAATTATGCAAACAAAAATATTGTATAGTACATTTATATTAGTTGTATAATTAATTTAAAACTAATGTCAAGTTTAAGCAAAAAAAAGTGCGTAAAATGTTTTCAATTGGCGCCAGGTACAAAAAAAAAAAAAAAAAAGAAAAACAAACGTAAGAAAATGTTAAGAAAAGCTGACAAAAGCAATACAGCAAAAAAATGCAGCATAAAGTCGTTTGTACGTACGATTTTATATATAAAAAAATCAAATAACGTGTATGTAATTTCTCTATATATAATAATATATATATAGCTATATAAATTTTAATATATGTAAAGCAATTCATTTTATTATGAATCGAACCATCCACCGTTATTTAAATGATTAATTATTGATTTAAATGCATTATTATTATATACATATGGAATATATTGAAGAAAGAAAAAAAACTGAAAAGAAAATCGAAATGTTGAGATTTTAACGGCTTCTGCATGCAGCTTATTAAACTAGTTTCGTTTATGTCTTATATTTCAAAACTAAATTATGCGCGTATTAACTTTTAGCTGCTTTAACTTACACTGTCAAGCAAATGAAGTTTACTACAAAAAAGTGTTGGAAAAGTCTTTATAGACAATGTATATGTAACTCTTAGTGCTTAGTGCTTATTTGCTGGAGCTTAGCTTCGTAAATAGCTGCTGTACGCAACCCAGTTACTTTCTGCTAGCCTGATGCAGTTGCTGGCACTGCTTTTCAAAACTTCAAGCAGTCTGTATGCGGAAGCCGTAGAAGCGAGTTACACCGAAAATTACAATAATACAAATTGAATTGAAAAGAAACAAAAACAAAAACAAAAACAACAAAAAAACTATAAATATATATATGTAATAAATAAATAAATGTACTGTAATTGTAAAATAGCAACGTTTTCGTATGTATCTAGCTGCTAAGGCTAAAAACTATATCAAGGTATAAAAAAAAAACAACTACAAGAAAATGTATTAAAAAACAAAATATTTATAAAACTATTTCAAGAAAATCTATAACAAAAAAACAAAAAAACAAAAAAAATCAATGAACATATTTATAAATGTAAAGTATTTCGTTGTTGTACGACTAAAACATATATGCAATTTTTTTTTGTTAGGTATAAAACTTAATGCAAGAAATGTGTAATAATAATATATGGCAAATGTAAAGCAAAAATAACAATAAATGCAAACTACAAAAACAATAATACAATATTAAACTTTGGACATACACACATACATACACTTGAAAATGGGTAAACAGTAACAATAATAAATTTAAATAAAGAACAATGTAACAAAAAAAAAAAAAAAGCAAATATTTTAACAATTTTAATACCACAAAAAAGCAAAACAAAAAGCAATACATAATTAACGGTTTTCGCAACAGTTAAATATTTGTAAAACGTTTACCAAGTACGCCCACTTTCAAATAAACTTAACTATGTAAAACACTTAATAGAATTCTAAATGAAATAATAATTAAATAGTGCCTAACAGAAGCAAAGTATTAAAGCGTAATAAAAAAAAAAAAAGAAACACCCTATATCTTTTCAAATAACAGCAATGTTTTTCAACTATGTATTTAATCAGTATATCAAACACTTGAAATTCAATTTATTTATTGTATTTGTTTAACTTTGTTTTCATTTCGTTTGCTGCAAAATCTCATTTGTCTTCAGACAAACAAAAAGCAAAAACAAAAAAATCTGTGCAGTATGTATAAAAACAAAAAAAAATTACTTAAGCTTAGTTGTCCATAATTTATATGAATTAGTTAATAATTTTCTATGATATTCAATATACAAGTGTAATTTGTAGAGCGCCATCTGTTGTTTGCTGAAAATTGGCAACAGCACACACAAAAAGCAGCAACAACTGTTGCTTGCTGAAAATTGGCAACAAGCACACATGTAGCAGCCAAGGCAAAATTGATATTTTGTAGCCAAATTTGATTTGCGCAACAATTAATTTTTTATTTAATCATTTTTATATGTAAATTTTTTGTTTTTTTATTTGCTGTTTTTTTTTTTTTTGGTCAGTATGTTTTTATTATTTTTTTAAACAAGCAATCGCAACTGTGCAAAAATATTACAAACTGAATGAAGCAACTCAAAAACAATTGAGTTTTGTGCATGCAATTTTTTTTTTTTTTTGTTTGTTTGTTTGTTTTGTTTTTAAAAACAATTGTAATATCTCTCTAACACTGTGCAAAAACAAGATATATGTAATTTTTTATAAGCCACTTAAATTTTAGTTTGCGTTTTTGTTTTGTAGTTAAGCATTGTAAATCAAAAATGATTTGCTAAATAGAAATTTCATTTTTACTATAATTTATGCAAATTATATAAAAAAAAATAAAATCATTTTTGTAAGTAAAATGCAAAACAACTACAACAAAAAATAGTGCTTAAAACAATTATTTATAAATCTATATAGTATATATATATATATATATACATGAAGAACACTGAAAAGAAAGAAACAACAACAGCAGCACACAAACACAACAACAACAAAACAAAGGACAAACAGTGAATATGTAAAACAATAAAATTGCAAGTATATTTACATATAAATAATTGTAATTGATATATGTATTTTGTTTTATACTTGTCATTTAACAAAAACAACAAAAGAAAAAAACACAAAAAAATGAAACAAAAAAACAAAAAATGCAAGCATTAAGTAGTGAGAGTAAGTGAGAAAGAAATATGTGAAATTTACGTAAGGAAAAAAATGTGTCATTTTAATTTTTACACTGAAATGCATTAATAAAAATTTTAATATATTAAAAATGTGCTATTTTTTTTTAAGCAGATATCGTTGTCTTAAATATAATACATAAATGAGTATATAGTAAGTATGTATACTAAAGAGCTGCACAAAATGTTCTAAACGTCGCACTTCACTACTGCACAGTACTTCCAAGCACTGTAGTATTTCACTGCAGAGCTGACAGCAGAACAAAATGTTTTGAAGTTCTGTTTGCTTCAAAACAAAACCTTCAGTGCTCGAACTGCCTTTGATTCAGTGCTTGACAGTGCTTGAATATTTTATTTCAGATTGTATTTTTGCAACAACAAAAACGTTCTACTATGCTTGAAATGTTCTACTTCAGTTTGGTTCTAGTTCAGTTTGGTTCTACTTTCATTTTGGTTCTACTTCAGTTTGGTTCTACTTCAGGTTTGTTCTGTTTCACTTTTGTTTTGATGTTCTATTGCTTGTTGTTAACCAAGCACTTTTGACACTGTAGTATTTGTTTTGTTTTGTTCAAGCCAAAGACATGAAGTGCTTGAAATAACAGCTGATGGCTTACAAGACATTTGTGCAGTGCTTGCGCAGCTCTCTAATGTATACTAAAAGTCGAGAGCTTTGAATTTGTTGCAACCAAAATTCGCAGGCCACGAAATTAATGTCAAAATTTCTGGATCTCTCCAAACTCGGATTGTGGACTTTATTTTGATCAAGCAAACGCGAAAAAATCAGCCGAAACAGTTTTATACTTTTAGTGGAAGAATTATATTTCCGCCAAAATTTGTATAACATATTTCCATATATTTCAGACCAAATTGAAAGGCTTAGTTTACTCGAAATTCGAATATAAAGAAACCTTACAGGACCCGTTTATAGCAAGCCATTCAACGTTTGGGAAGGATAAGAACTGCCGGGTTCAATCGTTTTGGTATAAATGCTTAACAATGTGTCAGTACGTTATGTTATAGTCTTAAGGCCTATACGCAGCATGCAAAAATTTCGCACAGAATTCCCAAATAGTGGGATTTTTTTTTTTATATGAAGTTTTGGCCTTTGCTCAAAAAATATGTAGTGGAAAGGCTTGTAAGTTGGGACGGCTTGTAAGTTGGGACACCTGGTCGATTTTGATGTTCCAGCAATGAAAATACCAAAATTCCAGCTGTCTTCGATGGCAAATACGCCGTCAACAATTTTAATGTGTTTTTGATGCAAACTAAACAAGGCTCAAAAACGCAAAAAATATAAAAATTGTTTTTAAAGAAATCGCAAAATAAAAAACATTATTTTTGATTGCGCTCAAAAAGTGATCAAATCAAAATCAAAAATCAAGGAAAATATAAGTATGTGCTGGAACTGAAATTCAATGAACTTTCATAATCAGAAAAGGTTTTCGGACATACAGTGAATGGACAAATTTTTTTCAATGCATTCCAAAATGGCTTCAAAAATGTAAGTTGTCACACCTATTGGCTTGTAAGTTGTCATACATCTATCTTCATATTTTGACATTGCTATATTATTTACATGACTGTTTTATTGTGTGGAATTATCATTGAAACTAATTTGAATTGTTTTTAGTGCATTTTTCTGTCATTTTCGGATATATTTTTTCAATATTTTCCGTAACAATTCATTTTTAGTATGTCGACCAAGAAAAACCGATCACAAAAAACCACAATTTTGATTTCTCTGGAAAGTTAAATTATTCTCGTTTTTTTTTAAAATTCCATTTAATGCTCAGTTAAATTTAAAATCAAGATTTTCATAAAGTCAGTTTTCTCGAATTTTCAGCGATTTTTGCAGGTGTGACAACTTACAAGCCTATTTTTGGTGGTCGTTTTCAAGCACTTTTGAAAATTGTCTGTAATATGCTTATTTTTAAAAATTTCAAATGATTTGCTTATTTTGGATTAAAGTTCTGTCTTTTCTCTTTCCAACGATATATATACATTGTTGCCTATGTGTATTCAATGTCGAGATACAGCTAAAAAAGCTAGGGTTTGTCAACTTACAAGCCTTTCCCCTATTAATATGTGCACCAGGGTAATAAAAGCTAGAAGAATACTCATTGGTGTGGTTTTCATCTTGACCATTTAAAGAACCTCTAGGGAACAGTTCTTCAAGCAGACGCTGGCATAGGTTGCTTTAGGCATTATGCACAATAGGAGAAGGCGCAGTCCAGAAAGTATAAAATAAAGGTTAAACTGGGCTAATTCAAATCGTCTCTTTGCCAAAGTGTCCTTGTTTACTGCTGCTTACTTGGATTTTGAAGATAAATTATGGTTAAAGTTATGGCCCTTACTGAAGATGCATCTTAAAACACAATTTACTAAGCAGCACGTCTTCTTAACTGGTCATTATGGTATAAACCATACTCAGGTTACGTTCTGGCAAAAACGTTCCTTCAGGCGCCTTCTCCTATTCGTATTACCAAAGGCTACTAGTGAGCCCACTCTACTTGGTATTTCCAACGGAGTCACGGTCCACCAACTTGTCGGTTTCCTACAAATGGAGCTACTTCATGCACACTCCGAGCCAGCGGAGCCGCTAGATGTGCCTCAATGTCGTCGCACATCCTATGCGTTAGCGTAAAAGGCCGTAGACCTTACGAAGTCTTTCCTCTAAAACACTTCATTAGACTTGGAGCGTCATCACCAAACGGTAGGTATTTAATGCTTAATATTATATGCACATATGTATATCTAAGTGTATATTAGAGACATTTAATTATGCTTGTAATAGTGTACGTAGTGTTTATGTGATATGTTTTTTTTGGCAGTCCCTGTGTACATATGTAAGTTACGAATGGTATATATCAAATTAAAGACGTATTAGTTTGGTTGAGATGGCATTCTCTTCGACATGCTTGTAGGTCTCCATCAGATTTGCCCAAGCAGCTTTGGCCGTGCGTGCGGGAAACATGTTTGGATAATTGCTTTCATCTACCATTTCCCTAATTCTCACCCAAACATATATGCCAAGATGTTGCTCCATTTCCTTATCCTCCAGTTCAAAGTCTGGCTCCACGACCGTCCAGTAGTGTTTCAATTTAAGATACGCAATGGCACGTCGCTTCCAAAGTAGAAAGTCTTTAGGACCATGCAACTTTTCGAAAGGAAAATAATCATCGTGCTCGACCCAAGCTGGCATCTTGACGGTATCCATATTTTAGATATTAATTTATTTTTAAAAGTGAATTGTTTTTATGTTTAGTTTTCGTTTTGGACTGTTTGAATCTAATAACAAAAGTGTAATGGCCTACTATCATATTTTAAAATTATTGTGCATGCTTTGTTTTGCATTTTTTTTATAGTCTGTATAGGACTTAATAAATAAAGGCCATATTAATGGAGACCACTGCCGCCGAACAAAATTTACACTGTACAAGATGCTCATCCTGCGTGGTTTGCCACCCAGGCGCAGGCAAATATTCTTATTTATGCACAAAAAATCTGGCACACCATATTCTGTTTGTTTAACAAATTACACGCATCTCAAACACCCTAACCCCCTTTGGCTACAGTGCTTAACAATATACTTATGTGCATACATATTAAAATCCATTTAATTTTCAAGTTAACCATAAAAACATTTTATATGCTTGCATTTCCATTAATCATAGTTTATTACATACATACATAATATATATATAAAACACAAAAATTTTGAGTTGCTCGAAAGTTCATTTGCACATCCTAATACATAATACAATTTAAAACCATTTAAATATTTATATACCAGAGAAATACACGAGTGTCAAGTGTGTGTAGCATCAAAGTAACTTAAAAACTGGTGTCGGTTCATCCAGCCGAGCTAAATAGGTCTACGATAACTTGACACCCCGTGCAGCTCTCTGATATACATATAATATATAAGTATTTTTCATGTTTTCACACACATTTATACGTAAGCAATTTGCGGTTAATTTAGAAAAGATTTGCATACAACATTTAGCATTTTTGTTTATAAGCCTATTTATTTGACAATCTTTTCTACAATTGATTCTTTTAGGTCTGTGCCGCAATAGTCTTTTATTGACCTTTGTAACAATGTTAAGCCAATAATATTTATAACAAATAAGAATAATAGAATTGTAGAGCACATAAGAAATCACAAAAAAATCGTTCCAATGCGACATATTCAATACGTTTTATTTTGCAGTTGAACTAGTATGTATTCCTTATATTTCATGTATTTTCTGTGTAGCATTTGTAGCACAAAATCCCAGAGAAAACTCCAATCGTTTATGGTATTATAAAGTGTTAAACATTTTCGTTGGTTTGGCAAAGTTGAACATTTCACTTTTGCTTTAAGTTTTACACAAATAGTTAAAACTTTAGTTGTCAGGTTTTTATCATTAGTGTAAAATCTTTTTATATTATAGTAGCATGCATTCAATTGCGCTAAGGCGTACATTTTTAATTTCAGGCCTTCGTATCTTCAAAGTATTGTATTTTTTTGTTTATATTTAAATATCTTTGCTGCGTTTAATTACTTCTTATGTGTTCATTATAATTGTTTTGAATTTTTGCTTAAATCAAATATTCAATTTTATTCCTCTATTTGACTTCGTTTCGTTATAGGTGGTTTCGCTTGTCTTTTGCTGTTTTCAATATCATTCTCATTCATGTGTTTGTCTCTTATATAGTCGTTTGTCTTGATCTCCTGGATTGAAGTTTTCTAAAGGGATTTTGTGCTGAATTGTCCATTGTTTTTGTAAGCTGCCAGAACTGTTTGGTTTCTTTAAATTTTTATGTTTTACTCTATATATATATTAGTTAGCATTAATAACTAACTAATAGTTGTTTGACACTCATAATTTTTATTATTTTTCAAAACATTCTCGTTGCTGGTTGTGGTTTTCTATGCAGCTGCAGCTTGCTTTGTAGTTGCATTTTAATATGGGGTATTGTTCTGTGTATTTCTAAAGATTGTATTATGTTTGCTTTTATTGTTTTTGAACTGTCGCCGTATCCAGAAGTTGCTAGGCGAATAGTAGCCAGCCCATGCAGAGAAAGGCAAGGTATAGAAACATTTTTGACAGTGTTTGCTCCTCATCATACTGTGTGGTGCCACGATTGGCAGCTAAATAAGTGTGAAGAAAATTTCATTAGCTGGTTTATAAATATGGTTAAATGCTGAGTACATACGAGCTGGTCGTGGTTCGCCAAAGTTAAGTGATGATGTGAAGAAACCAAATGGAAAAGCGCCAATACCAAAAGACATGTGAAAACCTTCGCCAAAACCGAAGCCAGGGAATCCAGGCGCAGGATCTGGTTCTGTGCGCTGACCAGCAGGACGCGGTGGCACCTTGTTGCTGTGCATAACAAATAAGTGACAAAATTACAAAATATGTATATACATAATGAAATTTCCAGCTTACCGTGGATCCTCCTGACGTGTAGTATTACGTCCATAAAGCGGTATTACTTTGTCCTTATCCACTGCTGCCTTGCATACGGGGCACAGCTTGCGATTGGGTCGCGTCTGTAGCCACTGATGCAAACAGGGCCAGCAAAACAAATGACCACACATGCTAACTACAGCATCCTTAGCAGTATCCAAACAAATATTACATTCATAAACCGAATCATCGTGTTGCTGCTCCTTGTCCTTGTCAGCGCTATCCGCACCTGACGCTGCTGCATCTGGCTGCGCATTAGAATCTCCCACATTGGCACTGGCCAGGGCACTGCCCGTAAACGAATATGCTGTGCTCGATCCTCCACCTGTAGTACCACGACGACGCAACTGTTGTTGTTTGTCGTTTGGATCCTGCACCCAGCCAATATTATTGGTATCTACATGATCCGTTAAATTTATTTGACTGCCGCTGGGGTTGCTGCTGTTACCACTAGAAGTTCCGGGTAATTCCGGTGCCGTTGGCAACTGTGCCTCACCGCTCAAAGTTGCGGTTGCTTCCATTGTTTACAAAATGTAATCTCCCGCTCTAAGCACTGCAAAAAAAAAACAACAACAATAAATACAATTATTATTAGAAATGCTTGTGGGTTGCTCATAATTAGCTAATTGTGTCATGTGACATGGAGGCAAACAGAAGCTTTAGAAAACCTACAAATACACAGCCAGTTCAATCAATAGATGCCACACATTTAGCAGTTGTGGCAAGTCTTTAAGTTGTATGCTTTACGAGTTGCTAACGCTGCACCAATATGCAATAAAGATCTGTAGGCTATCAGTCTTTTTACAATTGAGCGTGTTGTGTTTTACGAGACTAGGGCTAATGGCCAGTTAAGTAGTGCCATTGACCATACATTTATTAAGACTAAGTCTAAGACTAACATTGTACCACTGTAATTCATAAAATTAAAATGTAAATTAGTACCAATGTAAACGATAGGGGGGATAACAATACTACCAATACCGAGTAAAGTCCTGTCATCAATCATATTATCGCGTATATCAACGTCGCGACGTTCGAAAGAAGCCTAAGAGAAAACCAACACGGATTCAGACCCAGTCGATCGTGCGTTGACCTGATACAACACCGTCCGCATAATATTCGAGCAATGCAATGAATATATAAAACATCTGTCTATGCGGCTTTCGTCGAGATAGGCAGTTCTTGTGGAAAATGCTTAGAAACCGTGGTATGCCTGCTAAGTTCATAAATCTAATCAGAACAATGTATGAAGACTTTAAATGCCGCGTGTCACACAATGGATTACTATCCGAACATTTTGAAATAAGTACTGGCGTAAAGCAAGGCTGTTTTATATCTCCGATACTGTTTATATTGGCACTGGATGACATTATGCGCATAGTAGACAACGAGAACCAGGGAATCCAATGGTCTCCTTTCACAAAACTTGGCGATCTGGAATATGCTGATGACATATGTCTTCTGTGTTACAGGAGTTCTGATATGCAAAGCAAAAAAAAACGTTCTCAGCACCAAGGCATCACGAGCCGGCTTGCATATCAACCTCGAGAAAACGAAAGTGTTAAGTAGTGGATATACCGCGTCTAATAATCCGAACATCCTGGTGGGCAACGAAGAAATAGAACACCTTAAGGCTTTCAGAAAAGCTTGAGAAAAGCGGTGCAGAAGAAGATGTCCTAGCGCGGCTAAACAAGGCCAAGTCAACTTTTGGCCAATTGAGAGCAGTGTGGAAGTCTAGCCAAATAAGTGTCAACACCAAGTTACGGCTATTCAATTCCAATGTCAAATCAATCCTGTTCTACGGATGCGAAACGTAGAAAAGCACTGCAAGCATACAATCACGCATCCAAGTTTTTATCAACAAATGTCTCCGTCTTATATTGAAGATTTGGTGGCCAGAGCGTATCTCGAACGAAGTACTTTGGAAGCGTACTCAACACACACAAGCAGTGGTAGAAATTAAGCGAAGAAAGTGGAAATGGATTGGCCACACTTTGCGAAAATCAGCATCGACCAGCATCACAAAGCAAGCATTGCGATTGCAGGGGCTCTAGCACGTACCTGGCGCCGAACCATCGACCGTGAACTGCAAGATGCCGGATACTCCTGGAGTGAAATTAATAGCGAAGCGTCAAACAGAGTCAGATTTCGTAGGATTGTTGAGGCCCTATGCTCCACTAGGAGAGAAGGACGACAGTAGTAGTAGTAGTAGTAGTAATGTAAACGATAACGCAAAGTTTGGAATTTTCATAAACAAAGAATAAATAGGCCCATATCAAGCAAAACCGAAGATCAGGAATGTGTTAAAAGAATAGTCATAATGTCGTCTTAAACAAATCCAAAGCTCAGTAGCCATTTGAGTAGTAGATACTGCTCCCACCAGACTAACTTAAAGTTCCACAAACGCTTATCTTTGGCGTTCTACTTTATGGCACTGAAGCAATGATAGTCGCGCAGTCCAATGAAATTGCTTTGTAAGATCTTTGTATATTTAGAGCCTCCATTAGAAGGAACAGGCAAAGACATAAGGCGTACTGGAAACCTGTCTAGTAGCCGAGTTGGTAATAACATGAACTTTGAACTTGCTTTAAAATTTGGGCAGCTCTTTCACAGCAGTCACGCTTAATTACAGGTAAAGTACTCACTATGGGAAACCAACTAGTTGCCCTCGTTTAAGGTTTTTGTTGTTGCCTATGGCCATGCGCGCACACTTATCTCTTATCGCAGTAACGACAATAACAGCTGCTGCAATAACAGGCAATTGTATTTAATTTATAAAGTCCAAGCTGCTGATGATGTGACGCATTAAGGTACAAAATCACGCAATCTGTAAACACATATATGTGGATACATATACATACATATGCCTGCTAGATGAGCGGGCGGGCGACAAGTGTTGGCGGTGTAAGCATTAGGGTGGCGGGGACCCCACCTGCTGCTAATTAGCAAAGCGGCTGTTGTTGTTGTTGCAGCTTGAATAGAGTAGGAAGGCAAATAAGCGTTTGATTCTAGCTGTAAAAGCAGGGCGAGAGCGCCAAAGTCCGAGTTTAAGTTAGACAGAGCAAGAGCTAAGCCTGGCAAGCTTTCAGCTGATGTGTACTTTGCTTTTTGGCGCACACAGTCGAGCACTTTTGTGCATATGTGTGCGAGCATTTCATGTACGCACGCACATACACACACACACACAGACACAGATATAGAGATACGCTTTCACATATGCGCACAAAAATGATTATCTCTTGCATACATATGCATTTTGCTTGTTTTTCTTTTGACTTTATTACATTATATGCAAAATTTATGAAAATACTTGCAACAAATTTTGCATATTTGTTTACCAACTAAATATATATCACGCGCATTTAATCAACAATTTGCTGTGTGCGTGTATATTTTGGTTTTGTCAAGGCAATTTGTTGGGGCCTCACCACGAAAAAACAAACACAAACAACTTTACACCTGTGTTTACATACCTTCGTATAGTTAATAAATATGTAGACGTCAAATTTGTATTTTTTCTTTTTTTTCTTGTTGGTTTTGATTAAAATGCGAAAGAAAGCACAATTTATTTTTGTAAATAATCAAATGATATTAAAAACATTGTAGTTTGACGTCTTTGACTTTTTGTTATATGTGTATTAGATTAGAGCTGAAATGCTAGCGATGTTGCTGTGACTAATATCGATAGTTTATTTAGCGGCTGCTATCGAAAAGTTTACGATATTATCGCAGCCCATTTTTTAAGTTACATTTTAAATTACAATGTCTCTGTAAATCTCTGCTGTTTTATTTGTGCAGCAAATATATAATAATATGTGTTTTGTATATATGTATAAGCACTTTTAATAAGAAAGTCTATGCGATGTTTATCGGCATAAATTATCGATGCGTAAATGTTGGAAAACAATAATTTCGAGATAGCAACAAAAGCTGCAATGCTTAATTGGTTTTTTTAATGCACAAAACGACAGAACATTTATTTATAATTGTTCTAAAACGTATTATATTGTTTTTTGTCACTTATTTAACTTAATAATTATGTTTTATAAATGCATAAGCGACTCTTAAACTGCCTGTTGATGTGGCGAATTTTAAGCGGTTGCAGTTTGTTTGTTTTTGCATTTGCGCATAACTACGTTGTGCTTAATTTAATGCTGTATAAATCAGCTTATCAGTGAGTCGTGCGTGTTGTAACAAGCAGATTTTTAGTGGCTGCTATATAGCGATGGGCAGCACTGTTAGCTGTGTTTTATTTCTTACTTGCTAGTGCTGCACAGCGTAGCTATTTAGTGCGTAACAAGTTAAATTTGTAACATAATTAAAGCTAAATTGTGTGAAGCCATATTTATAGCAATCAACTTTAAAATGTGCTTGCGCTTGTTATTGCCCAGAGATGGCGCTAGCAGTCGCTTTTTGAATCATTTTTAAATGAATTTATTTTTTAAAATAAGCTAAAAACTGCTGAGAAAAAAACGTTTGCTTTGTAATTCTAAGCTGTTTTAATAGCTCCAAATAAAATTAAGACATCTAAATGAACTGAAAAAACTCTTTCTCTGATGAATTCCGGGTAATAAATTTTCTAACAAACTAACAGAAGTAAGTTTAAGTTTAAGTTTAACAATTTGCTTTTTTTTCATAATATATATATATGTTTTACTTAAAGGAGTCTACGCAGTACGAAATATTTCGCACGGATATCCCATTTGGGATATTTTTTTTTATATGAAGTTTTGCGATTCCGTGCGAAATATTTCGTGCTGCGTAGACCCCTTAAAGCTAAACATTAATTTTGGAAACGATAATGATTATGATGAACCACAAAATTTTACATAAATTTCTATTTTTTATTATATGTTTATATTTATTTTTGATATGATCCAAAATAGTGCTTTATTAGGTACTAGGTCTACGAACTTTTCAAGAAATAGCTAAGTTGCTTACAAAATTCAAAACTGTTCTATACTACAGTCAAACTTCGCTAATGCGAACTCGCGCGGGATAAGAATATTGATTTAATAGAAAATTCCTTATGAAAAAATTCGCTGTATAGGCCCATACGCAGTCCGAAAATTTTCACACGGAATGACAAAACTTCATATGCAAAAAAAAAAATCCCAGATGGGATATCCTTAATGGGATTTTTTTTTTATATGAAGTTTTGTCATTCCGTACGAAATTTTTCGAACTGCGTATGGGCCTCTAGATCATAAAAGCAGAAAACTTGCAAAAGATTCGTAATATGGAAAAATTCGTTTTAGAGAAGGTTATGTACTAAGAAATCACACTGCCGCCCCTCGCAATTTTTAAAGTTACTTCTACGGTATAAATGGCGAAACACATGGACTACAGACTAAAACTTGGAACAATCAGTCAGTCGGAAATTAGACAAAAAAAAAAAATTTGAATTGCCAGAAATTTTAACTTGAACTGAAAGAGACAGATAAGTGAGTAAAAGATATCTAGACGGACTACAGACTGAAATTGCGGATAGAACAATCAATATACCGGTTCCCATAACTGGCATAGGTTTTTGGAACAAAATCTTGAAATCTTGATTCATGATTATATTTTTCTTACATTACGTACTTACTTTAAGAGTAAATATGACCTTGATTCAAGATGCAAATATTTTGGATCATAATTTTGAGAACTTGTTTCAAGAATATTTTATACTCATATTAAGTATTTTGTTAACTCAATTTAAGTTCAAAATGTATTTGAAATAAATTTTTTTTACTTATTTCAAAAACAATTCGTTCTTATTTTTTAAGAAATTATATTCATAATAATAATAATAAATAATCACTGAATACTTTTGATAAAAAATTAAATATTTTGTAATACCTACAACTAATAAACTATTGCATATGGACTCCAGTTTTTCAGGCAACTTGTCCCAACGAACCTGTATCTCCCGACGAGCGGGGAAGCAGGGTGTATTAAGACATTTTGACTGGCACTCTGGAAACCCACCAATAAACTAAGGATAACAACAAAAAGTACTGCATCTCAACTCCCCGACGGACGACGTATAGTCATAGTCGCGTATATTATTTTTGAAACCATTGTAATTTGTGTTTAAGAATCCTTTTGTATTTAAATACTTCTCTAAAGAATGGCTTTAAAAATAAATTTATTATTATTATTATTATATTATTCATAATTCAAGAATTTCGCATTTAAAATCGAAATATGTACTTGAAATAAGATCGGAGTTCTACGATACGAAATACTAGTTTTTTTTTCTCATTGTTGGTATAACTCGAATATATTTAGGAAAATTTTGCCAATGGATACCAACTGGCTCATTTGATTGACATCGTAGACTAAGCGAACATCTGGGAACACCCTAAACACTGCCAGTTCTAGCACATGTAGATTTTGTAAGAGCAAGTGGGGTGAATTCGGAAGAATTTATTCGTAGATTTTTTGAAGTGACGAAAAATAGTTTTTTTCAAAATTGAAAGTTGTGTCGTTCAGGGCATTGAATTAGCTACATTGTGTCGAAATTTCAGACCGATACGATGATTTTTTTTTTTCAGACAGATTGATCTCCGAGCAAAAAATGCCAAATTTGTGATTTTCGATTTTTATGGGATGAATCCGAGGTGTCCAAAAATGATAAAAACCGCCATAAAATTTCATCGCAAACATTTTATTTCTTAGTTTTTGGTAAAAAAGGTTGAATAATAAATACATTGAAATGATTGAATGTGGAGAAAAAATAATTCTTGCCTAGTGAAATGGCCTGAAAAAATGTTTTTTTAAAAAAAGAGGGCAATCGTCTGAAAGAGCACTCGATTTTTGTCGATTTTCACTGCCTTCAGCATTTGCAACAAATCATCAGAACTTGGAAGCTTTTTTTTGTTAGTTCTCGGCATTTTGACACAAAAACAGTTGAAATTCGTTCAGAAATTATATTCAAAATAATTATTTGGCTCATTTCGACACTTGCGGATTCACCCCAAATCGACTTTTTCGTAACGCAGTAGCGTCATTCTGGTGGATTGCAAAAATCGAAATGAATCCTTTAGCATTTTTTAAGTACTATGGATATACTTACATTTGATTTTAGATCTCGAAGACTATAAGAGCTAGAGACACGAAACTTTACCTGGCTGGTGCGCATATTTCCTAAGAAGATGAAGTTTGTTGAATCATGTCAATATCTTCCCCCGTTCCCCCGCAGTAGAGTTTCGCGATTTTTAGCCACACCGTTTAGTATTTTCATCTGAAATTTAACAGAGCGATGCATTGTAGTTACATGCATCTATATGTAAAAAATGAACAAAATCGGACAAATACAACAGAAGTTATAGTCAAAATTGTGCAAATTTCACCTCCCCTTGCCTATAAACTGCGTCAATATTTGACTCTACGCAATTATGGCTACAAGTGACCTAGAATCACAATTTTCAGCTCATTCATGTAGCTCTAATGAACAAATCCACATCCAAATTTGATCGATGCGGTCCCCCCACCCCCCGCAATCCATTTACCATGTTTTCTCCCACACAACTCAACATACCAACTTGAAACTTACGCCGTATACTTTAAATAAGTTCTTTGTTGTAACATTCGAGTTTCATCAAAATGGGTACAAACTTAGGGAACTTATAGGTATAAATATCGATTTTCACCAAAAAAAAAAAATAAATTCCAATTGGAAAGTTCTTGGATGGAATATGCATGAAAAATTTTTTTGACACAAAACGTACAGGGTATTCCACTGTCGGGCACCGCCTCGACTGTACCACATTTTTTTTTAGAAAAATTATACTGAACGGAAAAACACGTGTACTCGAGTAGGAGTATTATCAAAAACTAGCGTCGGTCATGATGACGTTCATTTGACACTTCTTTTCAGACGCCTTTGGTACTGAACAATACGCAAATTCCACAAGCTGATGAAGTAACTTATCTTGGCGTCCACCTCGACGTATTGAGGCCAACAAAATTCATTTAAAACTAAAAGCTAGCAGTCTCCATTGGCTATTATGTGTTCGATCTCCGCTTCGTCTGGACTATACATCATACAGCGAGCACAATCCAAGAACTTGAGAACTATCACTGGGGCACCATGGTATATTCGAAGCGAGCACATCCACAGAGTTCTGAATATTCTATCCGTTAAAGATGAAATAAAGCAGCAGAAAGCGAACTACAACATTAAACTCTCGACGCACCCAAACCATCCGGCAAGAAGCTTAACCAGAGTTAGCAGTCGAGCCTTGGCCACGCCACTATTCTCAACATGGACCTACCAGTTCCCAATTCCATTGATTACGTCACTAAATACCCAAGTCTACAGAGGGGTTGTGACTTATACATCCCGAGCAGGGAGGAATGGAGCCATAATTATGTCACCTCCGAGGGCTCTACCGAAATATATACCGACGGATCCAAACTTAATGGTAGGGTCGGCAGCGGCATATTCTCGGACAAGCTCAATTGGAAGGTTTCTCTTAGGCTACCAGACCACTGCAGCGTCTTTCAGGCGGAAGTTCTCGCCAACTTTTACGCGGCGAAATCACTACAGGAGCGCGAAAGTTTTGCAACAGACATTACCATTTTCTCGGATAGTCAAGCTGCAATAAAATCCCTCACTGGTTGAAACGTCAACTCCAAGCTCGTGCATGTTTGCCAACTCGTCCTAAACCAGCTTTCCTTGCTCTCTAGGGTACGCCTCGTGTGGGTACCCGGACATAGGGACATACTGGGTAACTGTGCGGCGGACGAACTGGCCAAACAGGGCACCCTCCTTCCCGTTGTCTATAACGATATAGACATCGGTACTCGCCTGGCCACAGTCAAACTGGCCATTAAACAGAAGTATCTGGCAATTGCCCGTAACGCCTGGGCTAATGAGGATTCTTGTCGCATTTCAAGACTCACCTGGTCACAGGAAACCGTCCTCCACCTTATGTGTCAATGCCCCTCCCTAGCAAGAAGGAGACTAAGGACCCTTGGGTCCCCTTTTCTGACCAGCCTCACAGACCTCTCCAACCTCTGTCCCAGAGAAATAGCCAGGTTCATTGAACTTTCAGGCTGGTTCAGCAATAATTCGGTTACTATGGGATAGTCGTGCCGGTCCACTCAGAGCGGACCATGTGCTGACCAGCGATTCCAGTATACACAAGATATAAGGGAATCTCTGGTCAGCTCGTGGCCAGCGACACCTGTGGCATCACAAAGGGCCTCCTTGTGCCTAAGTGTGTCTGGGCTGTTTTCAGGACAGGCAACCACTACAACCTAACCTAACCTAACCTAGCAGTCGAACCCGACTCAGGCGAAATGATCTTCCAACCCAGCAATAAATTCTCAGGGCCCTGCAAACCAAATACAGTCACGCCAGACTGTTAGTTAAGTTATTATAATAAGATTTGATCACTTATTGTTAATCTCTATTCGAGAAGGAAAATTGATTGGCTATATAAAAAAAATCGTACTATATCATGAAGGCTATCAAAATACCATATACAAAATATCTTCGAAAAAAATTCGTAATAGGAAAAAAGTCGCTCGACTGTATTTGATTTTAATATGTAGTAATGCGTACATAAATATTTTTAGTTTCAGAAAATTTTCATAGTTGTCTTTGAAATTCTTATGGTTAGTAATTTATTTATGGCTTATACTGCAGTATTTCACTGTAAAGGCACTGAGCCTGAGCTCACTTCTTTTTTTTTTTCAAAAAATCTGTAACTCAGAAATCTGTCAGATTCAGCTCTGCAAATATAGAACAGCTGTTGCATACATCGAGAATCCTGCTTGGCGTTTCCTTTGAGTCATGCGACAAAAACAGATTGCGCAATGTGCGCACATGCTCAAGGCCCCGAACCAGTGGAAGGAACACTGGACTCGAACTCGCCCCTTTGACCTTTTTCTCTGTTCGGCGCGCACTTGTGGTCAATATAATATTGTGTCCAATGGGTTTTCACCAGAATTCTCTAATCAAGCGGCTTTGATGCAAAAAAATTGCTACCACAAAGACAACAATAGGCGAGCGACAGACTATATGCTATATATATGTATTGTACTTATATATAAAAAAAGAAACATATAATAAAACAATGAGCACAATAAATTTCAATAATAATTTAAGAGCGCCGCAGAAAAACGAAGCGTGCGTAAAAACTGTCCAATATATTTAATTTATTAGCCTCAAGTAATTTTTTTTTTTTACTTGTTCTGTTTTTGTTTCCCTCAACTTGTTGTTGTTGTTTTTTTTTATTCCTTTCTTGCTGTGCCTCAGTGCAAACAAGATATTACATGGTAAAATGGTCGAAAATGGTCGAAAATGCAGTAGAACCGCTTTAGATTTTGCACTAAAAATGTCAACAGCATCAATTTACAGTCCTTGCAACAACAACTATGTGTGCCGCAAAACAAGAGGAATCTAACACTTTCCGGGAAATCACTTTGCGCACGCACTTGTTCTCCAGATCCTCAGCCGCAAAGGGAGCAATGAAGAAAAAAAAAAAGACGCCGCCAGTGTCACAGTACACAAAGATACATAAATGGGGTGTCGAAATGATCATCAGTTGGGCGCCCCGCCGAGGCCGGACCTCTGATCTTGCACCGCACGCCCCGCTGCGCTGGCGCAGCAGCAGTAGCAGCGTGCGAACACGCGAGTCCGTCCACACAACGGTGGCAAGTGAGTGAGTGAGTGAGTGAGGGAGACCAGTCAGTCAGTCAGTCAGTCAGTCGGTCGGTCGGTGGCTGCTTGGTGCGCTATTGTAATATCCTCTGGTCTGGGAAAAAAAAATGCATTTCTTTTGCCAAAAAAATATACAGCATAGAAATAATGGCAGCATAAAGGAATCGCTTGAAAGGAGCGCACCGAAATGGCCAACAAAGATTCATTAAAAAAATAATTGTCATAAAAGCAATTGTCATGGAGTAAAAATTAGGTCGAAACTAATGACTTAAGCGTTTAATCTTTTAATGCCTGTTTTGGGCTTGCAGCATATGTAGTACAATATCTTGTGAAAATCATAATTTTTTAAATAGAACCTAGAGATCCCCAAACAAGTAAAAGAAAGCGAGATTCTATGCCCGTTTTGGAGACAAGTCCTTATAAAGGGTGTTTTTTAAACACGTCTGGATTTCAAACTTAAATAAAACATAGAAAAAAGATGGCGTACGTTAAAGTCGGGCGCGGACGACTTTGGGATACCCTGTACCACTGCTTGCAATAAAATCCGGTAAATTGCTTAAGCACCCAAAAGACATTTGATTGCCAAATTAGATTATGATACCTTCATAAACAACCAAAAACAGACGAATTTTTAATCAAAAACTTTTTTTCGACCGATCGGCCCTATGGGAGCTATATGATATAGTCAACCGATTTTGATCAAATTTGGTACAGTGTTGAACATCTCCAAAAAACTTCTGAATGAAAAATTTGGTTACAATATCTTTACAAACAAACGAAACACAACGAATTTTGTACAAAAAACTAATTTTCGACCGATTGGCCCTATGGGAGCTATATGATATAGTCAACCGATTTTGATCAAATTTGGTACAGTGCTGGGGGTTTCTAAAAAACTTCCGATTGCCAAATTTTGTTATGATATCTTCATAAGCAAACGAATTATCCATCTAAAACTTTTGCTTTTTTTCGAGGTCCTCTGAAACACCCCTATGGGAGCTATATAATGTAGTCCCGATATCAAAAAAATAAAATAAACTTGTCTCCAATAGATTAATAAGGGATCTTATCTGAAAGTTTGGTTGCTCTAGCTCTTACCATCTCTGAGATCTAGGCGTTCATACGGACAGACGGACAGACGGACATGGGTATATCGACTTCTCTAGTCACTCTGATCATACTTTAGGTAACTTTGGGGGATCCCCGACTTCTCCTTCTGTGCGTAACATACATTTTCGGCTTGCACAAACACAATATACCCTTTGTACCATACGGTACAGTGTATAATTAATGTATTTACCCCAAATATGGTTTTATTAGACAGATAATTTTATATCATTTAATATTTGAATATGTTCTCTGGCGAGTTACGAAGCGGATCCTGTCAGTCCAATTTTTGACCACACTTTCGAGCATTTGGGGCCGTATTTTAGTAAGCACACGTTCAATGTTGGTTTCCAAGTCGTCAATTGTTGTTGGCTTGTCTGCATAAGCCAACGACTTGACGTGTCCCCAAAGAAAATAATCTAAAGGGGTCAAATCATTTCTTGAAATAACCTTCTCACCGAATTTAGTTTTCAGCAAATCAATGGTTGCGGTCGCCGTATGGCACGTAGAGCCATCCTATTGAAACCAGAACTCTTCGACATCGATGTCACGTAAATTTGGAAACAATTATTCGTTGATCATCGCTTTGTATCGATCACCATTGACGTTAACACGTTGCGTATCGATAAACTTGGATTTTCCTCTACACTGGACTCTACGCTGGCGATATTTTCTTCGGAGCGTGCTGTTCTCATACTGATTGGTGGGCGGACATCGTGGAATGTCAAATGAGTTCGTACCTGATCAATAACACGACGAATTGCACGCTCTGTTGGGCGATTATTCGGTCCATATATTGTACGAAGAGCTCTTTAAGTTTTTACAACAGAACACTGATTTTGATTATAAATCTCGAAGTTTTGAAGACGTTGTTGTGTTGTTAGTCTTACCATGATGAATTGTTAGTCCTTACTGAATAAAATGAAGTTTAAATTAGTCAAAAGTGACAACTGGTTTCAGAGATATCCCTCTGACGCTGTTAAAAAAAAACACCCTTTGACACTACTTGAGCTGTTTGCTGTGAGGAGTAGAGTTAAGTGTGGTGAATTCGGAAGTGGGCTGAATCCGAAAACGCACTCTAACGAATTTCTGAGTTGAAATTTGAGTATGAAAAGAAGTGTCAAATAAACCTCATGATCGACGCTAGTTTTTGATAATACTCCTACTCGAGTACACGTGTTTTTCCGTTCAGTATAATTTTTCTAAAAAAAATCGCTACCTTGAAAGTTTTATTTTAAGTTTTTGTGTCGCTAAAATTTCAACATTTTCTCGAGTAAAATCAAATGTAAGTATATCCATAGTACTTAAAAAATGCTAAAGGATTCATTTCGATTTTTGCAATCCACCAGAATGACGCTACTGCGTTACGAAAAAGGCGATTTGGGGTGAATTCGCAGGTGTCGAAATGAGCCATCTGATGATTTGTTGCAAATGCTGAAGGCAGTGAAAATCGACAAAAATCGAGTGCTCTTTCAGACGATTTCCCTCTTTTTTTAATTTTAATTTAATTTTTATTCCATGGCATTAATATTAAGTTTTAACAGATAAAAGAAATGTATACAGAGCTTAGCTGACTTAGCTTTTCAACTGAATGGTTAATCTTAAAAATATTATATTAAGTTTGCAATAACAATATTAATTTATTAGGAAAATTGGAAAAAACCTAAAGCTGATAATTTTCTTAAACTACTTCTTAAAACTAAAACTCTAACTATAGATTGATACTTAAGAGTACTAACTTTAGGTTAGCCTCAAAAGTACCAATCCTGCGGGATTCGCGAGGTTCTTTAATAGTTGCGTAACTTTAAATTATCCCTGTTTTTTTAAAAAAAAACATTTTTTCAGGCCATTTCACTAGGCAAGAATTATTTTTTCTCCACATTCAATCATTTTAATGTATTATTCAACCTTTTTTACCAAAAATAAAGAAATAAAATGTTTGCGATGAAATTTTATGGCGGTTTTTATCATTTTTGGCCACCTCGGATTCATCCCATAAAAATCGAAAATCACAAATTTGGCATTTTTTGCTCGGAGATCAATCTGAAATCAATCTGAATCAATCAATCAAAAAAAATCATCGTATCGGTCTGAAATTTTGACACAATGTAGCTAGTTCAATGCCCTGAACGACACAACTTTCAATTTTGAAAAAAAATATTTTGGGCACACTCAAAAATTCTTACGAATTCAGCCCACTTGCCTTTACAATAAATACGGCAGCCATTAAGACGGCCCTTTGTTATAAAGATATTTAAATTAAATTTTTACAATCAATTTTACAAATAAAAATTTCGAAATAACTTTTATTTTCAATTTATAAAATAAAAACTGATAAATAAATTTTATTTTTTTATTTCATTAATTTCGTTTTTTCGTAAATCCTTATGGTGGCTTGTACATTCATCTGAACCAATTATATTTTGCTTTAATTTTTTCAATTCCAGAACTTTTTGGGTCGAGAAACACGAAAATGACAGGCATTTTTTTTTTTTTAGAACCGTTTTCGAGATTTTTTCGAAAAACATGTTTTTGGGCACTTTTTCAGTTATTCGTCAATATCGCGTTTTAAAAGATTCCGCCTTATCAAAATCTGCATCAAACTGTAAGTTTTTTCGGATGGAATTCAGAAGCTGTTCATTGCTCTGTGGATAACTTGCTTTTAATAAATAAACAAATAGTTATGAAATCTTTTAAACAAAAAAAAATAAATATCTTAACAGAGTACATAATTTTTTTATCAAAACTTGGATACATTTTCCAATGCTTTATTTCTAATAATACTCGTACCATATATTCAAATAAAAGTAGCTATATGGCTGACACTCAGGCCCGTCGAGAGGGGGGTTGGAAGTGTGGGATTCCCCGCCGTGCCCGGAGCTATCTCAGGGGCCCGGTGCAATTACTTACAGAACACAATGATTCAAGCTAAAGGTGCAATAGAGGGGCTGGCACTTTTCCCCCCGGGCTCGGATTTTCTAACTACGGCCCTGCTGACACTTAACATAATCAGAGCTAACTGCTATCAAAGAACTCTTATTTATTTCTCTCAAATATACATATATCTTTATTGTTTAAAACTTAAACTTAACTCAAGTGAAAATTTATCGCCATCTTAGTTGTTGTTGCCATGGGAGAGGATGCTGTGACTTTTGGGCTCAAAGTCAATTGTCGAAAAAACCCTCAGATTATGCGCTGTAATCTTGGAAAGTCTACAGACCAACGGGCAAAATATTTGCAGACAGTGAAAGGATTAAAATGCAAAAATCCCATAAATCCAATTAACATAAAGCTGCATAACGGGTTAAAGGATTAGGATATGGGCAAAATCAGTCCGTCAGTCAAGCAATGCAAATTTAATGAAATTTCAATTGAATATGTCCCGTGGCCTGGCCAACCAACGGCTACCTAAGCCAGCACAGACCCAATTCTCAGTTGCAGTTGAGCACGGAGCTGGGCTAGCTTCGTGTCTAGCAGTTAGCAGAAGGGGTGACGGTGATGCACAACTTTGCTTGCGGATTACCGCAGACGATCCTTTGACTTTTCCTGCTAAGCGATCGTAAAATGTGGATTATGCATTTATGGCCATGCTTCCCCACCTTCACGCCGGCTACGCGCTGGGCAGGTTTTTGGCTGGGTGTGGTGCGGTTTAATCCGAGACCACCAAAGAAAGAACATGCGCCTGTTCGTCCTTTCTTTGCGGATTAGTAGCAACACCAAAATTCGGCTTCAAGCGTAACTGGCACAGGTAGCTAGGTTGAGTTCTAGCCAGGATTAGCATATCATTTTAGCAGAAAATCCTGAGCTGGCAAAGCAAAGCTTTGATGATTTGTTTTGCTGTTTTTGTCATCTAAATGCACAGAAGTCAATGCAAACTTGTGCTACCTAGGAGACGGGATTTAGCTGCAGCTACCTGAGAGATCTTTGCCACTGATCCGATCCAGTTGTTGTAAGTCTGTGTTGTTGGATTTACGTGCATGTTTGGTGGGCACGATGTGTTAATCAATTGATTAGGCTTTGGGGTTGCTTGCTTGGATTTAATATGAGCCATGATCATGGAAGCGGAAGTTCTTATGCTCAGGATTAGCCAATAAACGTAGTAACTTATGGAGTAAAGTGAAATTTAAGGATATTACATTTGATATTTTTTTTATTTTTTATTTTATTTTAGAGGGGGTACAACAAAGTACAGTTGGCCTTAAATTATAAGAAAAATTTAAATAAAATATTGAAAAATAGAACGAGGAAAAAAATATAGATTTGAACTAATCCGCAGCGTTAGCCCGGTGGGTGAACTTTTTAGCACCGACTCACATCAAAATCTGGCCAGAGACTTGGGATTTACAATAATCAAGTGGAAAAAGGAAGTGCAAGGAAAAATTAAACATTAAAAAAGAGCATCAATGACCAAACAGGTGCCTAATAATGCAGGATTGGTCATGGATGCTCGAAGAGGCAAGTCAAGATGACTTAGAATAGAAGACGTGATAGAAGGAATAGACCGTTCAAAAGAAAGGAACTTAAAAAGTCTAATATAATTAGAGCATAAGACATGGAAAGGATCATGCCGAGCAAAATTAGATCTACAAAGTTGCTCGATAATTACGAGTAACTCTGGTAGGTACAACAAATGTAGAATCAGTAGAATCAATAAGGCCCAAGCTTAGGTTTCCGGTTCGAAAACGGATTAGAGCCAGACCATGAACCGAACTTTTTGGTTTAATTTTTTAACCCTCAGTTAGGTACATGGGTCCAGCCAGACCCTTTTCATTTTTTTAAATTGTATTTTTAACATACTTCTGATTGAGCAATCATCTTGAAATTTTCTGACTTTTCCTACATATTTATTTACTCTCGTTAAAAATTGAACATTCTTCCAATGCGAGGATGGCTATAAGGATGTTTTCTTAAATATATTAAGGTTATCGGAACATGTGGCAAACGTAGGGTTAAAAAAGATCATAAAAAATATATATACAAAATAAAGATCTTCAAAAAAATTTTTTCGCAAATCTTGAGAAAAATTCGCGCTGCTGTTTGGAATTCCATCGAAAAAGGCATTGAAACCACTCGGGCATAATTTCCACAGATTATATAAAGAAAAAAACCCCGAAAAGCACAAAAATCAGAATATTCAGAGATATTATATAATTCCGGGGGAAAAAAAAAAACAAAAAAAAAAAAAGGATTAAAGAGTAAAATTATTCCAAAATTTTTAGCAGCAAAGATAATAAAAATTTGTTCAGTGTAGCTTGTACTGCTTAGAACCCATCAATCAATTAATAAAAGATTTCTTTAGTGCAACATGCTCGCTGCATCATTCAATTATGTACATTATACATTATATATAGCTCTATGTGCTAAAATATTTAAGTATGCTCATCACTTTTAAACAGTCTAGTTGAGCTACTTAATAAACGCATAGCAAATGGTCTGAGTCTTTTGATGATTGCTTGCAACTTGCAGCCAACTTGACTTGGGCCAATGTGCATCATCTTCAATTTGCTGTTGTAAGTATTTGTTGTACTTGATTGGGAGGTGGCAAGTAGCTTGGCGCGACTTGAGCAACAACAGAAATTGTTGACCTACTAGTGTAAAATGGGCGTAAAGTGGCTGTAGGGGGCGCGGCAGACTAGTTGAAGGAGGAGTAGGAGGTGGTGGTTGTGGTTGTGGTGGTGATTGTGCCAAGGGAGGAGTAGTAGGAGGCTTGCGCACACAAATGCAAGGGGCGTGTGTGTTGTTGACGTTGTATTTGTTGTAGTATTTGTTGCTGCTGCTGCTGCTGCACACAAGGCATTTGGCAGCAAAAGCATTTTAATTGATTAATATGAAGACGACTGGCATTGCGGCCGCCCTGCAATCCGCCCACCGCCCAACGCCCTCCTCCTCCTCCTGAATGGCAATGTCACAGGCCAAAGCAGTCAGAGCGTCAAGTGTTTGGCAAGGGCAAGGACAACGGCAAGGGCAAAGGGGATGCGCCGCTCATAAATCTTGTCATATAAGCAGCATACATACGAGGGCAGACTGATATGTAAACGGCAAAGAGACCAAATATTTAATAGCTTAAGTTCTGCCAAAATTTGTTGCCTTTAAAAAAAATAAATTGATATTTTAAGGTTCCCACACAGATGAGCGTTAAAAACCATTCGCATTTACAAAGCCATTTCTTCGATTTGAAAAAAAATGTTGTCAAGGCGGCCTAAACTTGTAGCATACACTGGATCTCTTTTTCACTACAAGCAGCCATTTCATTGGCGATTCCTTAAAAAAATCCACTGATTAGGCTTACATAATTCTATACAAACAACTTTCTGACTTTGAGCCTGTTTGATGTAAATCTCTTGAAGTTTACAACGGAAACTAAGTCTAAGCAGCAAAATTATTTTTCGTGGAAATGGGTTAAAATATCAAGATGAATCGAAAAGCATATGGTCTTATGGTCTTATGGTCTCTGAGAACGCAGACGAACTTGGCTCAATCGTTACCCGAGTATAATTTAAAAAACTTTTGGTATATCACGCCTGCTTTTCCATAATAGCCTTGAGCCTATTGATGTAGGCTATAAAAATAAACAAAATGTTTGGCGACTACTTTTCAGCCTGCCCTCGTATATAGCATGTATGTATATAAATGGGTCGTATGTTTAAGTATATGTATGTATGTGTGTGTGCGATATATAATTGTATCTTCCGTTTCATTACATGTTACACATGCCATTAGAGCCATTATCTTGGCAACAATCGTAAATTTTTGCGCAGCCAACGCTGCGTATGCGTAATAAAAAGTCGCGCACAATAAAAAGCGTCTGCGTATAAGCGAAAAACGTGAAAAAAGCAACAACAATGCAAAGAAGCAGCGCTCAATGTCTTCGTCTTGCTTGTCGTTGCTGTGATTAATACACAAACACACACACACACACACGCACGCCTTGTGCATAGACAGCTGTGTGAAAGAGCCAGCGCGTACATCGCCTTCGTTTCGCTCTCTTCTCGAACACAGCTGCAGCTGCTGCTGTCGCCGTCGCCGTCGCTGCCACCGTCTTTGCGTCTGTCTGTGTATTGGTGTTGGGTAACGCCCCTTTAAATACAGTTATTTCATTGGGCCGCGACCACAAATTTATTAGTTTTTATTGTTATTGTATTGATATTTGAATTATGCTTCGCCAAGTTACTTTCATGTGTGTTGTTGGGTTTCCCTGGGCTATAAAATGTATCTTGTTCTTGTTTTTTTTTTTATTCCACTTTTTCTTTTTTTTTCTTTTTTTTAATTTCAACATATTTTTCTTAATGCATTCGGCGGAGTACGCGATTAATTTGGGGCGTTGGTGTAAGTTTTGTTGTGGTATTTGGTAGGTACTTGTTATAATTGAATAAAAAAAGGGAATTTTATTTATAGTCATATATTTTGCTGCACTTTTTTTTTAAGCTTAAGAAATAAGCATTGTTAATAGTAGATTGTTTGCATAAAAAGCATAAAAATATGTAGATAGTTGTAGCCAATATGAAATACAAAAAAAAAAAAACAATTAAGCTATATTGTTAGTTTTGGAATCTTGAAGGCCATATTGAATTTCTTTTGGCTGAATCTAGAAGCAATCAATCGAAGTCCACGCCTACCCCACCCACCATTAATTCAGAGCAATACGATGTTTATATTTTTTAAGTAGTTTTAAACGACAGTATAGAAGAAATACAATAAAATTTTTCTTAAAATTAAAACAATTCGACAAATTTATGATTTTTTTTTTTTTAATTTAACTAAAATCGCTTAGAAAATGCAACAATTCAATATACTTATATAAAAATTTCTATAATAATTTAAGACGTAAGCTTCTCAATACTGTTTAATATTAGTGTGACTAAAAAGAAATGTTTTTAAGACAATCGTTTTTTATGCTGCTGCTTACTATTTTTTTAACATTATTAAGGGTTTCAAAATAATATTTGTAAATGAGAAGAGGTTTTGTAAATGATATTTTTGTTGCTAAACAGAAATAGATATATATTTATTAGGATGGGTCAATTTGTATGGAGCCGAAAAAGTCGATCTAGGAGTATTCTACGGACAATGCTAAGCAACTTTGCCGAAGAAACTATATTGACTACTATATACTATATAGGGAAAAAACCTATTTTTAAAAATCTGCAAGCTCGAAATTCAAGATAGATAGATAACTTCGGCAAAGTTGCATAGAATTGTTCGCAGTATAATTCTAGGGGGTGCCGCGAACTTGAAAAAATTTGACCCACCCTAATATTTATACTTAAAAAAAATTTTTATTAACTTCCAAAGCCCGAAAATTAGTTTAATTCTAAACAAACCAAAAATAACTAAACATTTCAAGGACTGTTCGGATAAAAAACTCACAGTTAGTTACAGGTTATAAAAATTTTTATTTTTTTTTAAATATTTATATATGCTTGCCTATACAATTTATAAGATGAACTAATTTAATATTTATTGAATAACCCTATTAAGGTCTGGAATATAAAACAAACATCGTTTAAATTTATGTCAAATATTTCAGGTTTAATTTGTTTGATTAATGTTTGCAGACTAATTTTAAGCTCATTTAACTAAATAGATTCTTAGTTTTTTTTTTTTTTTTAAATTTAAAGGTATTTATTCTAATTTTTTCCTTCAAAATTCAATTTTACATAAACAAAATTTTACACAACATTTTTTTTCACACCTTAGTTGTAAAGCTTCTTTTTAAGCTAATCTCTATAAATTGTATAAATAAACTAATGTATAAATATGATGATGAGTAAATAATAAAAAATTAAATAATTAAATAAATTAAACTAAAATATTTGAAAAGTTCAGTTTATATTCGTATAGTTATTATTTATCCCGAGTCAAAGGCCCCAGTAGCTGCTGCTCATTAAATTATCATTATGTTTAGTATTAAAACTAAATTTAATTTGTTAAAATAAAATACAAAAAATAAATAAATTATTTATTAAGTTTTCAGTTAGTGTATTGGTATTTAAATGGGCTTTGTAATAATTTCTTAACAGAATATATATTTTTTTTTTACCCTCCATTTGGCACATGTTCCGATAACCAAAATATATTTAAAAAAACATCCTTATAGCCATCCTCGTAATGAAAGGACCTTCAGCTTTTTTTTTTTTAAATGAGAGTAAATAAATATTTAGGAAAAGTCAGAAAATTTCAAGATGATTGCTCAATCTGAGAAGTATGTTAAAAATACAATTTAAAAAAATGAAAAGGGTCTGGCTGGACCCATGTGCCAAATGTAGGGTTAATGCAGCTTAAAAGCCTTAATTTTTTAAAATTAACAATTAATTAATTTCTTTATCTAAAATTTTCTTTATTTATTGGTGTAATTGTAAAAGTTATAAACTGCGCTCAACCCAAATATTATGCGTAGCAGCTAAGGCCTAAAGCCATCTAAAATATCTAAAATTTATATTTAAGGCAAAAATACAGGAAACATGGACTTGTCAAAAAGTGAAATTATATTTGTGATTTTAATTTAGAAATTTTTTTTGTTAATGTTTAAACTTAAATTTATTTTTGTACGCTGTTATTAAGTATTTAAAATGCTAAAGCAATATATATGTTTAAAATATTAAATAAAGAAGACCAGCGATAGAACTGTAGGAAGGGTCCTAGGAATCCAGAACTTTCCTAAATTTCTTACAAATTTTTAACATATTCTATGAAGCACTGTAGTGTTTATATAATTCGATCAGAAAGCAGACTGAAAGACAATTTTATAAATTCTTTTGCTAATACAACAATTAGCTAATAATTATTATTAATCAGTATGATTATAGGTAATAAAAATAGTGGTAACAATAAAAATGGTAAAATTGCTTTTCACACAAAAATTAGAAAAATTAAATGTGAAATTCTGAAGGTCTGTTTGATTTGAAACAGAACTAGTAATACTCATTAAAATGTTTGTACTTAAACATTATATTAAATGATAGCTTGACTAATTAAGTCTTAAACGCTTGAAAGCTCCTATTGATTATATGACAGTGATATTTTTTAAGTTACTTATACCAAGCTGCGCACTTACCAAATGACGACCTAAAAACTAATGTGACTAAGCATATTTATAAACTTCTGAATATACTATCAGCTCCCCAAACCCAAGACGCATGGAACTAGTTTAAAAATTGAAATTCGATTTTTTTATGTAAAAGAATTTCCCATATTTACTACATACGATAATAATTATATGCACTGAAGACCACTTCCGAAACAAAACCCAAACTAATTAAGGCTTAAATGCTACTATAGTATGTACAACAAAATTTTATTTGTTTATGTACATATTTACTACCCTTAAGCTAAAAAGATTTTTCCGCTGTCTTGACTTAAACTCAAACTAGCTTAAGCAATGTGACTAAGCATATTATATTAAGTTCTTATTATTATCAGCTCCCAATGGCAATGGCGCAATATGCATGAAAACTATGTGCAAGTAATGCCCAACAAAAATAAAAAAATATAAGAATTCATTTATACATATGCAAGAATATAAAAAAAGAAGAAGAAGCATACGCAGAAAAAACAAAAAAAAAGTAATGCTCACCCAATTGCTTTGACATACAAACCCACACATAGAAATTAAAACAAAACGCCTGCAGGGCTGCACACACGCACACACACACATTTGCACAGAGAGACCAACAAACGAGCCCACCACTCGAACACAAACACCCAAAAGATCGAAGAGCGTGTGCGGTGCGCGGTGCGTGTGTGTGCAAGCGGGATGGCAAATGACAGACACAGAGCATAAAATTTAGCCACCACCAGGAGGCCGCAGCAGCAAAAGCAAAAGCAAAGCAGAACAATAACAAACAGCGCAGCAGCAGCCATGTCCTAACAAAAGCTAGAAGAGCGCAGCAATAACACTAGCTAGCTCAGCCGCACACACAGCGAGCACACGAGGCCACACACATACTAACACAAAAGTTGCGCACACGCACACACACTGGCGCACAGCAGCGCTGCTGCCGCCGTCATCAGTGATTCGTTTTGTACGTTGTTAGACTCTCTCGCTGCGTTTTGGAATTCAGTCGACAGACATAATTACCGGTGGTTGTACCTCGAGCGCAGCGACCGAGACCGAACAGCACACACCGCGCGCGCCCGCTAACCGACGAGTCAAGCGAACGAAGACGAAGTCGAAGAAGCAACAACAACAAAGACGAAGTTTGAAGTGAACTGGAATAAATACGAGAGCAAAGAGCAAAAAAAAACTTAAAAACGAAATTGCAATTTAAAATATATTTATTTTTTTTTTCCTGTTGTGTTGTGTGTTACGTTACGTTACGTTTATTTTATTTATTTTGATTTTTGGGCTAAAGTTGTGCGTTTTGTGCCACTGTGCAAAGGAATTATTTTTATATCGAGCACAGTAGCGCTGCAAAGCCCACAGTTATAACTACAACAACAACAAGTCTTTAAGTCTGCTTGCTGTTGCATTATAATTATGCCACAGCCAAAAAGGAGCAAGTAAAAGATACACGGATACACGGATACAAAAACAACAAAGAACCAGAAAAAATTGCCAAGTTTTTGGACAATTTTTGCAAGCAACCCATACATACATATACAACATACAAATAAGCGAAGCCCGCAAGCTGCATTTGATAGACTATAATTATAAAAGTTTTATGTGAAACAAAAATAAGCGTGCCATCATTACAAAAACAACGAGAACAAAACGAGCCAAGTTAATAACCATAATCAAAGTTGCAACTAAATCAATAAACGCGCAAAGTGTGAAAATTGCTAAAGTGTGTTTATAATAAAAACAACAAACATTGTGTTTACATATATACATTATATATATATAAATATATAACAAATTGCAAAAATGATTGACGCCGCCTGCAATTATTTGAATCCCTATGTGCTGCCGCACCAACAACAACAACAACAACAGCAGCAGCAGCAACAATTGCAGCAACAACACCAACAACAGCAACAACAAATGCAGCACCCACACACGCAGCAACAACAACAGCAGCAGCAACAGCAACAACAACAACAACAGCATGATTTCATTAGCGCCACATTGCTGTCCGCCTCATCCAGCTCCTCTTGCGGCTCCGCCTCCTCTAACGCCTCCTCGCCGCTGGCACTCTACAACAGCAACAACAACAACAGCAACAGCAACAAATTGGCCAGCATTGCAGTAGCACCGCCCGCTTCCTGCACCGCATTGAAAATGGAAATGCAATATCCGCCACAGGCATCATCTACAGGCACAGCTTCGCCTAACTCTAGCATACAATCAGCGCACTCCTCGGCATCGGTATCACCCAGTATCTTTCCCTCGCCAGCACAATCATTTGCCTCCATTTCCGCAAGTCCTCCAGTAGCGGCACACGCTGCCTCACCCGGAGCCGGCGGCAGCAGAACTCCCGTCACGGCAGCCACAACAACATCAGCAGCGGCGGCAGCAGCAGCAGCCGCTGCAGCTGCAGCAGATCTAGGCGCTGCTGCAGTAGCCAGTGCGGCCTATAGCTGGAATACAGCCGCCTATACGGCCTTGCCCACCAGGTAAGTTAGTTGATGTAATGGAGCGCTGCTGTGGTGCTTCCTTTAGCTATATAGCTCCAACTAATGCATTGCTTCCGTTTTGTTTTGTGTGTACGTGTCTCTTGCAGAACTCAATTTCCCTATGCGCAATATGCCTCGGATTATTATGGCAATGCGGTGGGCATGTCCGCCTCAGCAGCAGCAGCCGGTTGGTTCTCGCATCAGGATCGCCTATATCCGCCGTGGTCGTCGCAAAGTTATCCCAGCTTTAATTTCGATGATATTGCATTTCAAACTCAACTACAGCGTCGTTCGGTGCGCTGCACCTGCCCCAATTGCACCAATGAAATGAGCGGCTTGCCGCCCATTGTTGGTCCCGATGAGCGTGGACGCAAGCAGCACATATGCCATATACCCGGCTGTGAGCGTCTCTATGGCAAAGCCTCGCATTTGAAGACACATCTACGCTGGCATACTGGCGAACGTCCATTTTTGTGTCTCACCTGCGGCAAGCGTTTCTCGCGTTCCGACGAGCTGCAGCGACATGGACGCACACATACCAATTACAGGCCCTATGCCTGTCCCATATGCTCCAAGAAGTTTTCGCGTAGTGATCATTTGAGCAAGCACAAGAAAACACACTTTAAGGATAAAAAGAGCAAAAAGGCTTTGGCTGCCGAAGCCAAGGAGCAAGCCGCAGCCGTTAAGCAGGAGAAGGCGGAAAAAAGTGCGGCCGCCACATTGAAGAAGTCCGTCAAGTCCACAACAGCGGCTACAACAGGCACAACAGCGCCAACAACCATACAATTTAAGACAGAACAACCCGAAGCATCCTATGCGAATCTCTATCAACAAAGCGCTACACTCTTCCAGCCACAGCATCAGACCAGCGCCAGCAATGCCGGCAGCTATGAGCTGTGGCACAGTCAACAACGCAGTGCCATTGAATCACAACAGCAGCAACAACAACAGCAACAAACACAAAGCGCCAACAACCAGCAAACTACCTCAACAAACAGCAGCGGCAGCAGTGGCTCCAATCTTGTGCAGAACAGCGCCAACACCAGCTCCAGCAGCAGCACCAGCAGCTCCCAGCCCACGGCGCTGGCCAGCACGCCAAGCAGCGCTGCAGCCGCCGCAGCCGCTGCGGCACACCATCATCATCAGCACTATGCCGCGCTAGCCATGCAAAGTGAATCTCAGCTAGCCGCAGAATACGGGCTGACCATGTCGGGTCTGGCCAGTGGAGCCAGCGATAGTGGCAGCAGCTGTGGCTCCAGCAGCCAACAGCATCAAACTCTAGCTGGCGGCGTCGGCAGCAGCAGCTACTCGGCGGGTCTCATTGGTCATATGAAATCGGAGTATGCCAATTATGCGGATTTCGCGCCTAGTTCCGGATATGGTGCTGCAGCGGCGGCCAGTTCCGCAGCAGCTGCCTTTCATCATCATCACCATCATCATCATGCGCATAATCCTTGGGCTGCGGCGGCAGCCTATCAGCATCCACATGCCACGGCTTAAGATGCCTCCCAAAACTGTTGTTGTTGTTGTTTCCATTAAGTAAGCAAGTAAGGCAATATTTTTTTTTTACCCCTAGCAACTAGTTGAAGTACTTATAACGAGGGTGGGCTGATAAGTTGATTACTTAGCTACCTAGTGCGCTAAAAGCTCAAAAATCATTTTTTTTTTCAACAATTTTCTCATGTGCAAAAATTAAGTAGATACTTTTTCTTAAATTGATCAAAGAACAAAGACATCAACCACAAACTGCACGCAGCTTGAAAGGATTTGGTTGCTATCCAAAAAAAATACTTGCCGCCAAACGATTATATTATCGATTAAAAAAAATATGTCTTTTGTGAGAGCGCAATAACTAAACCAGCTTAAGCCCGTAAATGTTTGAATATTTATCGTGCGTGTGAGTGTGAAAAGTCGGTTGAAACCGCCATATATAGCATATAGTCTAGTATTAAGACTATATATAACATTCAACAAATATATACATATATATATATATATATATACGAGTAAACATAAAGCATTCTAATCAATCCTAAACGTAGACCGATGTCCTCTAGTTTTGTTTTCTTAGTCGCTAATTGTTGTTGTTTAAGTGAAGCACAAAAAAAAAGAAATGCAAAAAGCTAAACTAAAAAAAAAAAACATAAAATATTTAATATAAAAAAATACATTTTTTTTAATATTTTTTTTTTAGCATTAAGTAAACACTTAATAGTTCTAAAAAATATATATAAAAATGAAACCTTTTTTTTTTGCATGTATGTATATAAGCATATGTATATCGACTATATTTGTAATGTATGTATATTGAAACAGTTGTAATACTTGTTAAATGTCTTTAAGATATAAATTATCTGCATAACAAATTGAAAAAACAAAAAAAAATATAACAAAAGTCACAATAAAAATGAAATTATATTGACAAAAACTTTAAAATGTTTTATTTTGAGTTTAGTGAGAAAAACGAACAAACGAAAAAATGTAAGTTTCTCGAATTTTCTACAGCGACAGATATTTTCAAAGATGTTATGAGGAATTTGAAAGCTTTAAGCACGTTTGGATACGGTGAAGCGTAGAAGGTTAGGATAGGTTAGGTTGAGTAGGCAGCTCAGTCAGTAACTGAGATCACCCAGAGACCATGAGGTCCATTGTGTTGCCTAATTTGAGAGAAGGACCAAAAACTGTAGGACAACCCTAATCACCTAAGTCTCTCGTATTGCAAAACCATTTTAAGGATTCGACAAACGCAGCCAGATCCGCTATGGGCACATAGGTCAGACTACCCAGATCCTAAAAGAATGGACTTCCCAGAAACTGGGTTCGTCTTCTTAGAAGCGCCGGGCAGTCGCATAGCAAGTGTTGGATGTTTTCTGTCTCCTCCTCATCTCCGCGGCTGCGGCAGAAGTCGTGATGGGGAACGTGCAATCTCTCAACCATTAGGCCTATGGTGCAGTGCCCCGTTACCACTTCCACCACCATCCTTGTCCTGTTTTTGTGAAAGCGTAGGAGTTCGGATGTTCGCTTTGTATTGTACCGTGGCCAGAGTGCTAGGGAGATGCGACAACCGGACATTTCTCCCTTTCTCATTGCGCTTGAGCTCTGACCGTCCCCCTGATTTGCAAAACGACGTCCTGAATGTGCTGAACCGTTCCTGGCACACTCATCCGCCTCCTTGTTACCAGGGACACCGTAGTGCCCCGGTACCCATTGATTCCCCTTTCCTACTTCGGCAGCTTTTGTTTAACATTCCTAGACGCTCCTCTAGAAATTTTGTACCCTTATCTCTTAAGAGATGCACTACAAATTATGCTTTACATGAGCCTTTTAGAGTTTTATGTTCGAATTTTAATGACTTGGCGCGTATCCTCTCAAGTGAACTTTCGCCTTCCAGTTTGATGAGAGCTGTCTTGAACCACCTTGGCTCCAGTTAAAAATTCACCCAACGGGTCGGAGTCCGATTATTTTCTGGATTGCTGGTTCAACTTGTGTGCTACTGACCACAATTTGCTGTGGGTAGGGGCATAGCTGGCCACCAGGCAAATAAAATTCCCCCAACGGGTCAGTGGCAAACTACCTAATATCAATTATATTATATTATATTATATATTTTAAAAATTTGTTTATAAGTTTCTTTTTGTATTATCCTTTTTAAATTAATCTTTTTTTTTTTAATTAATCAACTGATTATACTATATGTTGATCCTAAAAAATAAAATAAAAAAATAAGGTGATTGAGTGGTGGTGTTATAACCCTAACATCCAGCGCGGAGCAAATTTCGATGCTCAAAAATGGAGAGACCGAACTCCTTAATTTTCGGTCCATGTCCTACTGATTGCCAGTACTTAAGAAACGGAATTATTTTGCACTATGCTCCGACTAGAAGCGATTATAAGTGCATAAAGATGTGTGTGTATATATACATATAGAATCTCGATGTACATCTTATCAAGAAAAAAAATATATACTAGGATTGGCTGCTAGCTTTTTCTACGCTATGTTTTTTTTTTTCCCATATTTTACGGTTCTGATAGCTTCAACAGAATTGATTTGAATTTTGAAAGCTTTCTTAAATCCGATCACAGCAATGAATAAACAAATATCCTCAATATGATAACTGGAACAATTTTGTGTAAAGACAAAAATATATTCTTAAAAAATTTACCTGGCAATGCTTAATTTTTTCCCGAGCAAAGAGTAGGGTTATGCGTTTGACCTCTATGTATGTTTATCTGTTCGCTGCTATCTTCTAAACCGCTTATCATAATTTCACATATGAGGTATCGTTTGAAGCGTCTTGATTATCCGCTGGTTATAGGCTATGAAACGTTCAATCGATTTGAATATGGCGTCCCCAAGAGCACATAGAGTCATGCACGAAAAAATTTTTTTGTTGTGATTTATTGTTGGATATCAAGTAAAAGGGCTTTATCAGCATATTTCAAAATACGTTCACGGCTTTAATTTGTTAGATCTAACAGAAAAATTTACAATACATCACTCTTTTAGTTCAAAGCGATTTGTTAAATTTATGGCCAAAATTCTGCTGCTTTTTAAGCTTGCACCATGTAAATTTCCTCTCACAATTATTATTATAAGTCACGCGCCCCTCTGGTTATAATAATAAGCAGGTTAAATTTTAAAAAATCACTTAAAAATTTTATTGCGATCTATTTTATATAAATTTTATGCCGTTGTATTCAATTCTTTAATTTAATATTAGATAAAATAAAAATATTAAGTTTAAAAAATTAAAACCCAAATACTTAAAAATCAAGCTCTGAAAGTATTATATAAGAAAATATGCTTATTTGAAATGTTTATTGTTTATATTAAAAATTCATGGTCTATAAAATAAAGATTTACTCTAAGCATATTTTAATGTATTTCGTACATGTTTATATTGATATTCAGAGTATATATGTATACTTAATTCGCTATATATATATTTTTATTTTTATTTATTTTTAAAAAAATTTGAAATATAAATTTTGAGATCTAGATCTAGGCCAGTGGTGGGCAGTCTCTCATTTTGCATAGCTCACGAGGCTATTGCACCAAAATCTGCCGCAGCGCTGTCGGCTCATGCACGGTACAATCTCTCTCTCGTTTTTGCTTGATTGCGGTTCTTGCTCTCTTGCGCGCTTTTGCTTACTGCGCTGCTTACTCACACAAAGAAATGTTTGTTTGTATGCGTTTTTCCCACCACTGATCTAGGCAGACTATTTGTTCTCAATACCAAAGTAATATATATATAGAAAGTCATTGTCCGTCTATCAATCTGTTGAGATAATAGTGGAAAGGCTTGTAAGTTGACACACCTTAGATATATCTTGACATTGAATGCATATAGGCATCAATGTAAATATGACGTTGAAAAGAGAAAAGCAAGAGCTATAATCCACAAAAAGCAAATCATTTAAAATTTATAAAAATAAGCATTTTACAGACAATATTCAAAAGAGCTTGAAAACGACCACCAAAAATAGGCTTGTAAGTTGTCACACCTGCAAAAATCGCTGAAAATTTGAGAAAACTGAACTAAAAACGCATGATTGCTAATATTTATGAAAATTTATTGATTTTAAATTTAACTGAGCATTAAATGGAATTTAAAAAAACAAGAAAAATTTAACTTTCCAGAGAAGTCAAAATTGTGGTTATCTGTGATCGGTTACTAAAAATGAATTGTTACGGAAAATATTGAAAAAATATATTCGAAAATGACAGAAAAATGCACTAAAAACAATTCAAATTAGTTTCAATGATAATTCCACACAATAAAACAGTCATATAAATAACATAGCAATGTAAAAATATGAAGATAGATGTATGACAACTTACAAGCCAAAAGGTGTGACAACTTACATTTTTGAAGCCATTTTGGAATGCATTGAAAAAAATTTGTCCATTCACTGTATGTCCGAAAACCTTTTCTGATTATGAAAGTTCATTCAATTTCAGTTCCAGCACATATACTTAACTAGATTTTTGATTTTGATTTGATCACTTTTTGAGCGCAATCAAAAATAATGTTTTTATACCCTGTACCTATAGGTACAAAGGCTATACTAGATTTGTGCAATGTATGTAACGGACAGAAGGAGGCGTGGCAGACCCCAAGTCTTTTATACCAAAATGCTTATCATAACCTCGGGTAGCGATTGAGCCATGTCCGTCCGTCCGTCCGTCCGTCCGTCCGTCCGTCCGACCGTCCGTATGAACGCCTAGATCTCGGAGACTTTACCAGCTGGTGCGCATATTTCCTAAGCAGATGAAGTTTGTTGAATCATGTCAATATCTTCCCCCGTTCCCCCGCAGTAGAGTTTCGCGGTTTTTAGCCACACCGTTTAGTATTTTCATCTGAAAATTGAACAAAATCGGACAAATACAACAGAAGTTATAGTCAAAAATGTGCAAATTTCACCTCCCCTTGCCAATAAACTGCGTCAATATTTGACTCTACGCAATTATGGCTACAACTGAACTAGAATCACAATTTTTGGTAAGCTCATTCATGTGGCTCTAATGAACAAATCCACATCCAAATTTGATCGATGCGGCCCCCCCCCAATCCATTTACCGTGTTTTCTTCCACACCCCTCAACATACCAACTTGAAACTTACGCCGTATACTTTAAATAAGTTCTTTGTTGTAACATTCGAGTTTCATCAAAATGGGTAAAAATTTAGGGAACTTATAGGTATAAATATCGATTTTCACCAAAAAAAAAATAAATTCCAATTGGAAAGTTCTTGGATGGAATATGCAGGAAAAATTTTTTTGACACAAAAGGTACAGGGTATTCTACTGTCGGGCACCGCCTCGACTGTACCACATTTTTTATTTTTCGATTTCTTTAAAAACAATTTTTATATTTTTGGCGTTTTTGAGTCTGTTTGCATCAAAAACATATTAAAATTGTTTACGGCGTATTTGCCATCGAAGACAGCTGGAATTTTTGTATCGAGCAGGTGTGCCAACTTACAAGCTGTGTCAACTTACAAGCCTTTCCCCTACTAATAACATTTACAAGAACTTATTTCTTACTATAGCCAAGCCATATTTATTCATACACCAAAAGTTTTCTCCATTTTTAACATACTATTAAAAAAAGAAGTTTTATTTCATTGTACTTAGTATTCATTTGCAAAATTTCTTAGTTTTTTGCCAACACCAACCCACCGCTATAAAATATAAAGAAATTTGTAATTAATACAACTAGTATAAAAAGTATCAATTAAGTTTAAGCACTTTTCGACCATGTAATATTTTACTATGTATAGATATATTAACGTCTTTCGTAAGCCAGGCTGCCTTATCGCGTCAGCCATTTTATAAAATCTACTAGCAATCAGTTAGACGATGCTCCCTCAAACCTCCCGCTCTACAACAACATTTTATAATTAACTGCAAGAGTTGTCGCCGCAAAAAAAAAAAAAAAAAAAATGCTGCCATTTTTGTTGCCTTTGACGATGGCGCGAAGATTGCAGCAAGCCTGCTGCGGCAATCGGCGGCAACGATCGCTGTAGGATTACCAATATAAAATATTGATTTATGTGCCATACACATAGATGTAGGTACATAGTGTGCTTGTGCGTGTGTGTCTGTGTGCTTGGAACTATCTATGTACATATGTGCGGCGGGGCTGTGGCTTTTGCATCAATCAATTTTCAAGTTGAATGAGCGCCGTGCCCAGCCACTGGCTTAAGTTCATGTCCAGCGGTTTTGAGGTTATGGTAGCTCTGGGCCAGCTTAAATGCTTTACAAGTGCTTATCAATTGTTAGCCAAAAGCTGAGGGTTGGCGTGGGGTAGAGCTGCGGGACACCTGCCAAAGGTGTGATAAGACAAGCGCAATAACTTCACACGCGCGTTAATCATACGCCGCATTGACCGCAAAACATTTGAGCTACAAACAAAGCTCAGCTGCAGGCCAAATGCTACGCCCCCCCACACTCAAATATTGTGTTAGTGTGTATGTGTTATATGTTTGTGTGCGTGCATACTAAATACCTAAAAAATCTGATTGATTTATAACTAAAGTTGAGCGTTGGGCATTTGGCTTGATGGTCATCAGCAGCACCAGCAGCAGCAGCAGCCAGGGGAACGTCAGTACCAACGTCAGAGAGCACAACATATCACAGCCCATGATGGCAGGCTGGATCATGTTGGAGTCTGACCGAACGAACGAACGAACGAACGAACGACCGGGTACTACTATGTACATCGTGTGGTAAGCAAGCGCCGCAGTTTTGTTGCGACTCAAGTTAATGATGATAAATGATGATGTTATGATTTGTTAATTTTTCTTCAAGTCTTTTATTTTTATTGCGTGTAAAATACAAATACTCACTGAGGTTATGTATCGGTTTTGTGTGTTGTTTGGGTTTGCGTTACGATTTTTTTTTTTTTTTGGTGGGACTGTCTGGCTTTCTGTTTTGGTTTTTGGTCTTTGGTCTTTTGGTCAGTTAATGGGGCTCAAAAAAATGTTTTTCTATTTTTTCCACTTTACTTTTTTTTTTTGTTTTTTTTTTCACTAGCTGCATAAATCTCAGCCAGGCGAAAGTGTAATTTTAAGTATGGGTTTGTACACACTCTCTCACACACACACACACACACACACATACACACAGACGTGTATCTATAACAACTTGCACACACTTTAAATGATTTAGTCATTTAGTGGGCAACTCTAAATGATTTCGTTTATTTGTGGGCTGGACTCCGCTGCAGGCCCAAAAAACAAAACGAAAATAAAAAATTAAAAAATATATATATACCTATATATATTTGCCCTTTGGCTGCCTTTGAAGCACATTATGGCTCTATGACTTTTGCTTTGATGCCATCAGCGGGGCGTAAAGAGGGCTTAGCAGTTCACAAGAACGCCCTGCTGACTGCTGCAACTACTATATATATACATATATATATATATACCATATTGTACACGTAAGTGCATGGAACTGTTTTTAAAATTTTAGCGCTTCTGAAGCTATTAAATATATTGTCTATAAATGTTCTCAGCAGGTATATAGAGTCTTATAGATAAAAAGAAGAATAATGGCTAAAGTTATAAAATAAAATTTTATATTAGATCATCCTTAAGTACTTTTTTATTGACTAAAAGTGGTAATGTAGTAAATATATACGTTACCTAGTCATATCCATTCTTTTAGACTATGCAACAGCTTATATGGTGGCACTATGTTTTCAATTCTGGCTGATAAAAAACTTAAAACTTTTAAATTTACTGGCTAGCTTTTTTTTTTTACAATATTTATCAATAATCTCAACGAACATTTTCTATATTCATCTCTATTGCGTTATATACTTGATACATTGGTATACTCGTATTAAGATAACACTTTATTACTTGACTTTTTTTTTTAATAAAAAATCACGAAAAAATCGTATATTTCTATAGAAAATGACATCAATATGAAATTGTTTAGAATTTGTTCTAACGAAAATATTTTATAACCTGGGAGAAGGCGTGACAGACCCTATCAAGTATATATATTCTATATCAGCATCAACAGCCGGGTCGATATAGCCATGTCTGCCTGTATTTCTGTCCTCCTGGTCTTCCCCGTCTTTCCCGTATCTCTGTCTTTTTCGTTTTTCCTGTCCTTAACGTCTTTCCCGCCGTTCCCGTCTTTCGCGTCTTTTCTGTCTTGCCAGTGTCTCCCGTCTATCCCGTCTTTTCCATCTATCCCGTCTTTTCCATCTTTCCCATTTTCCCTTTTTTCCCGTCCGTCTTCTCGTCTTCCTCGTCTTTCCCTTCGTTACCGACTTTTCCGTCTTTCCCGACTTTCCCGTCATTCCCGTCATTTCCGTCTTGCCAGTGTTTCCCGTCTTCCCGTCTTTTCCGTCTTTTCCATTTTTTCCGTCTTTCCCGTCATTCCCGTTTTTCCTGTCTAGCCTTTTTTTCGTCTTTCCCGTTTTTTCCGTCATTCCCGTCTTTTCCGTCTCTCTCGTCTTTCTCGTCTTCCTCGTCTTTCCCGTCATTCCCGTCTTCCTCGTCTTTCTCATATTTCCCATATTTCCCATCTCGCCATCTTTCCCGACTTTTCCGTCCTTCCCGACTTTCCCGTCTTTCCCGTCATTCCCGTATTTCCCGTCTTTCCCGTTTTTTCCGTCTTTTCCCTCTTTCCCGTTTTCCCTTTTCTTCCCGTCTTTTCCGTCTTTCCCGTCTTTCCCGTCATTCCCGTCATTCCCATCTTACCCGTCTTTCCCATCTTTACCGTCTTTACCGTCTTTCCCGTCATTCCCGTCTTACCCGTCTTTCCCATCTTTCCACGTCTTTCCCTTCATTCCCGTCTTTCTGTTCGTCTGTCAATCCGTATAAACAAAAGAACTTCAGAGATCTCCCAGTACAAATTTACACCCGGGCGATTAAAGTTACCCATTCAGGATTTGACGCAATCATGCGCTTTATTTCAAAGAATAGAGTGAACTGAAATCGTATATAAAGTTCAAAACTTCTTTCACATGGGTCTGAAGTACAATCAAGCCGGATTTTGAACCTGAACACAATTTTATTGAAAACCAAACTTACAAAAAATTTCTGAGGCTTGCAGTTAACTATTTGAACAACTCGAATATATCCAAAAGCGTTTCAAGTTTTGATCTCAAAATCTCAATCTCTTTTTTTTTACTAAATTTATAATATGTACAGATCATCTTCCCTAAAAGAAATTTTTTTACTGCCCTTTGGATCTGCTTGTAATGAATTGCTGTATAATAAATTTTCTATATAACCAACCATTATACTGTCTATTATATTTTCTATATCTATTGCTGCACTACTTGAAGCCAAGGGGCAGCACCTGATGCACAACTCTTCTGCTGGCTACCTAATGTGCCGCTCCAGAATGCCGCTCTAGAACACGCTTGACAAATGCGCTCAAGTAGCCACTTGTGTGTAAAACAACTCGATTTGAAGCAAGAGCAACCTCAGCTTCTCAGAATTTGGCGCTAACTGACACCACCTACAAGTGCATCTCGTATAGTAGGTACCAAAAAAAAATTGACTTTAAAAATCTATGCCCAGCTCTACCAAGTTATTGTCACACATACTTGGCAATCGTAGAGCCATAGTAAGCAAAAAGTAGTCCAAGAACCTCTCTAGCCTCTAGCCTCTAGCCAAAAAGGACAAACACTCAAGTCCTGACACGCTTCGGCTACACTTTCACTACAAGCACTAACCGATCGGGCACTAATTTTGATCAAAGTTGTAAATAATAAAAATGTTACACAACCAACAAGCACTTGACACTGAAGTGCCCTCGAAGGGAACCCCAGATCTCTGGTATTGGCTGCCAGTCGGCATGACAAGTTGCAAGGCCGCACTTTGTGTTTCAGCTTACAAAAACCGACCGCCTTTTTCCAAAGAAATTGGTTTGAAGTTACGCGGCTGCCAGTTGATCCTGCCAAAGGACACTCTATCTAGCTATGGGACAGCAAATTGAGTTGAGATTATCGCTGCTTATGGGATCAACATCTCTTGTGACTGTCCAGCGCCTAGATGATAAGCAAGCGTGTCCAAGTCCAAGGCGCGCTGTGTGCAGCAAACGAGATGCACAACATGACTTAACTAGAAAATGTTTAACGTTTGTATTTTGTACTCATCTGCTGTCTCCTAACTCCTAACTCCTGGCACTTGGTATTTATTAGTTTTCTCTTTATTTGCCGTTTTTGTGGCATGCTCGCACTTTGGTCGTTTTTTCTTCAGGTTTTTCAGTTTTTCAGTTTTGTTTTTTTTTTTTTGTTTTTCAGCCTCTTTTTGCGGTCTTAGGGGCGTGTATGACATGGTCATCGGTGATTATAAATTTGTGGCATGCAACGTAGTTGTTGGTGTTGTGCGTAGTGTATCTTTAGGTTTCTTTTTTTTTTTGTTTCTTCGTTTTGTTGCCTTATTGTTTATTAGTTAGAAAATTATTACAACATATGGCTTGGTTTGTTTAAGGCGTTTGCTGACTTTGTTGCTTCGTTGACTGCCTCCTGAGCAGCAGCAGCAGCTCCAGTAGTGTTGCATGCGGGCCTTGGAAGTAGTGCCACAGACATATGCCGTATCTCACAAATACGGCTACTATTTTGCAGCGTTGAAGCAAAGTTATGCCTAAATAAATGGTATCAAAAATATGTACGAGTATCTTGTCTGGTTTATTGGACTTAATAGATAAACTAAAAGTCTTCCCAGGCTTAAAAGCCATCAAAATCGTTGGAGTGCACTTTGTATGATAAAATTGCTTATATACTATCTTTTCTATAATTTGTAGAAGAGAGTTACCTATAGTGCCTAAAGCAGACTTACTTCGTAAACAAGAAGTATATAAGACACTTTATATAATTTACATTATTTGTTTTTTTTAAAAAACTTAGCTGTTTTTCTTTTTTCATGTAGTGCAAGCGTAACGTCACGCCAAAATGAAAATATCCATGCATAAAAAACTTCAGGTGTGTCTAAATTTTAGTTACATTACTATTTATTAAAAAAATTTTTCATAAAAATTTGACTAAGGTGACACCATGTAACGTCACGCCAAATACCAAGACTAATAACTGATTTAATAACTTGCAAAATTAGACAACATTATTTTAAATCTGCTATAAAAAGCTATATAGTTCAATACGCAGAAATTTGTGTTTTTGTAATTCAAGTTGTAACGTCACGCCAAGCATATTATAGTATAAGAGCGATTTTAAAATTTTTTTTTTATTAACTAACTGCTACGTAGGCATGAACAATTTTTTTTTTAAAAACTTACCTTTTTTTACTTTTATTGTCTTGCAAACGTAGCGTCACGCCAAAATGGAACTGTCCATATATAAAAATGTGTCATGTATGTCTGAATTTTAGATACATTACTATTTGTTAAAAAATTTTGAATAATAAATGAAGTAACGTGACACCATGTAACGTCACGCCAAATACCAAGACTAATGAAAAAAAACGAGAAAAGGTTTTATGATTTCAAATCTATTAAAAAAAGGTATTTACCAGAAGAGTTGTACAGTTCAAAAAAACCCATTGCTATTTTTCGTAACGTCACGCCAAGCATATTATAGTATAAGACGGATTTTTAAACTTTTTTAATTAACTAAACTGCTACGTAAGTATGTAAAAACTTTTTTTTAAAAACTTAGCTCTTTTCCTTGCTTGTCGTGCAAACGTAACATCACGCCAAAATGGAACTGTCCATATATAAAAATACTTCATGTTTTCCGGAATTTTAGATACATTACTGTTTATTAAAAAATTTACGTCACGCCAAATACCAAGACTAAGGTTTTATGATATAATATTTTGCAAAATTAACTAATATTATAATCAAATCCACTAAAAAAAAGGTATATACTAGAAGACTCGTACTACGATTCACAAAAAGCCCACTGCTATTTTTGTAACGTCACGCCAAGCATACTTTAGTATAGGACCGATTTTTAAGCTTTCCTATTAGGTAAACTGCTGCGTAAGTATGAAAAACTTTGCTCTTTTTCTTTCTTGTCATGCAAACGTAACGTCACGCCAAAATGGAATACATAAAAATACTTTGGGTATGCCTGAATTTAAAAAACCTTTCCTAAAAGCTTTTTAATAAATTTTACAACTTGACTTAACTACATTAAGTATATAAACAGAAATTCTCAAGAATAACTCCAACATAGAGTAGTCCACTTTATGTATACCCCCTACCCCCTACTCTTAAATTAATAAAGCTACTAATACCCCCAAAAAAGTTAGTTAATTACATGGGCCAAGCTGTTTAAATATTTTGCTCCTAATTCTAAGCACACGAGCAGCTACTGTTGGGGTCCGTTCCAGGAACTGCCTGACTGCCAATGTCCACTCATCTGGCAGCACGTGACCCAATCAATGCAAGGCACATCAAACCGTAAACAGCACATGTCAGCAATGAAAAGGACTAATAGCGGCCGGGGGGAGCGTTAAGTGGCCAACAAGGACAACAACTCAATCCGAATCGAACGTACTAAAGTACTCTCGAGCTGCTAGGCATCTGTGTTAGCTGGACTATGCCACAAATTAAAATATGTGTGGCAAGTTATTTGTATATTAAAGAGCCAAAGGAAAGAAGGAAAAAGTGCGACATATGTGCAGTCAATAAATTTTCCACTTTTCATGCTGACAGCACAAAAAAAAAAAAACTTTGGTATTTTGTGTGTGCGTGTGTGTGTGAGTACTATGTACGCAAGGAGCAAGAGAAGAAAAAAAATATTACCTAAATTAAGGTCGGGAGTGAACGACTTTGATATACACGTTGCTCAGTTTGTGGGAACTTGGACAGCAATGGGATACTTAGGAAGGAAGCCTATATAAAAGTTTTATCTAGTATATGCCCTTAAAACTGAAAGTCTGGAAAGCATATAAAAAAATTAGGCTGTCGAACCGATATCAGCGCTTAATTGAGAGATATATTTATTTTTCTTTATTGCCGGGACGGAAGAGAACATAGTTTTGAAATAAACTGCCAATCAGGAGAGCCTTTACTTCAAAATTGGTTCTTAAGGAAACCCATACGAACATATTTATAGCTAATCAAGAATATATCGGGTGATTTTTTTTGCCGTATACGATTTTACGAACAAAATACGGTTGATTCAAAAACTGACGGGACGGCCTGCGATCTGTTGCAGTATCAAGAGTTTGATGAAGATCTTATTGGTTCCAGGATTTTGGAATTTTGTTCAATATATGGGTTGAGCATATATATCATACAGCACGTGAAACAATTTCAAAATTGATCTCTCGACTTGGATCAGTGAAGCGAGCGAGGACACTCCTATGGACTCGCTTCTTTCCAGCTACGCAAATCACTCGTGTTTTAAATACTTTAGCGATGATACCACCACTTAATGAGCCAAAAGCGAGACTCCTGGAAAAACGCTTGAAAAAGCAGCTTAAGCCTGGGAGTTTCATATGGATCCTTTTATATATATACCTTTACGAAATTTTTTTTTTTTTTGTTTTATAACAATGTTTTCCAACGATGTTTAGAATGAAATGTCCGAAAAATCGTCACCTTACGAAATGACACCTGCTGTGAGAATATCGAACAGATAACAAAGAATTGTGCTAAAAGCATAGAGAAGAGAAGCTGAGATAAGTAGGGATTGGCTTTATAGTCCGTTCGGCTCCCAGTTCGAGAAAAATTGCGTTAACTTTTTTTTTTGTATTTGGTATACTATTCCTTATTTAATGGCCATCTGTTATACAACTATAATTTATAATTTTTGTTTTTGTAAAATATAATTTATTATTTAATTGAAAATTTTTAAATTTATATATAATTTTAAAGTATTTTTTTGTATATAAATTTAAAAAAAATATTTTTTTTTTTTATAAAATATTTAATGACATAAGCATTATTTTTTTAATTCGATTTAATCACTTATTATTTATTATATATATTTTGTACATAATTTTAAATTGATTTATTTTATTATTTATTTTTTTATTTTTTATTTAATATTTATGTATTATTTTAAAGTAATTTTTTGTACATAAATTCAAAAAAATAAATAGTTGCATAAAATATTTAATGACATAAACATTAATTTTTTAACTTAGATTTTTTTAATCACTTATAATTTATTGTATATATATTATAAACAATTTTAAATTAATTTTTTTGTAAAATTTTTTTTATTTATTTTCTATTTTTATGTAATTTACTATTTAATTTAAAATTTTAAAATTTATATATAATTTTAAAGTAATTTTATGTGGGTACATAAAAAAATAATACATATATATTTTTTATAAAATATTTAATGACATAAGCATTATTCTTTTAATTCGATTTAATAACTTATTATTTATTATATATATTTTATACATCATTTTAAATTAATATTTTGTAAACTATTTTTTATTTAGCTTCTATTTTATGTAATTTACTATTTTTCTAAAAATTGATGTATTATTTTAAAGTAAAAAAAAAATATATATATATTTTCATAAAATATTTAATTACATAAACATCAATTTTTTAATCACTTGTAATGTACCATATTATACACAATTTTAAATGAATATTTTGTAAATTATTTTTATTATTAGTTTTTTTTTATATAGAAATAATTTCTTAATTATAAAAGGTAACATAGGCCTTCAGGCTGATTGAAAAAAAATTTTGTAACTTATAATTTTAATAAGCACATAACACTTGAAAAAAATTTAATTTCGAAACTTTTTTTCCCAAATCCTTTTAATTTCTAAACAAATCAATCATATAAACGTTGGACTCGGCAAAACTGCTTTTCTTCTTTCTGTTACATAAATTCTGTCAAACTTAATATACCCCTTTTCTCTTTATGATTGAGAGGTATGTATAAAGAGTATGAGAGAGCACGCTTAGTTGGGTCCTTGGGCTGTCGCATGCGCCTCGGTCAGCGCCGGCGACGATGACGATGACGCTAATGGCTCCACAATGACCAGGCGTATTATTCAACCAAGCACACAGATACGCACACACATAGACACAGATACGACTGCATTGTATGCATGTATGTGTTAGTATGTTGTTGCTGTTGTTGTTATTGTTGTTGCATTTAATTTGATTTTATTGTTCGCGCTTCGCGCATTTGTTTATGTCAATTCCGATTCACCGCAGACACACTTTATCGATATGCCACGCCCCTGCTTGGCTAGCCCCCCTCACTCAAGACTTCCTGTTTCCTTTTGTTACATTGTATGTATGTATTTACTATACATTTGTGTATGTAGTAAACATTTCTTTTTTTGTTGCCAAGCTAAATTCTATTAAAATGCATTTAAATGTCTGTGTGGCGCCCACGCCCCCTTCAGAAGGCGCTCATGTATTTTCTATAGTTTCATTAAAACGAAACATTTTGACCACAAAAAAAGCGTTACGAATTGATTAAATTTGGTTGTGAGTATATGTGTGTGTGTGGCTAGGAAATCGATTTGTTGCGCCTGCTTTTTGGTGTGATTCCCATTGTATCTGTGTGTATGCGTGTGTGTGTGGGTGTGCTGGCAGTAATTTCCAATTTGCTATATACCATATATCCCTTGCTTGTTATACTCTACACTACATTATCCTTGCACTGCCTTTGTTTAGGGTAACCAATTCCTTTTTGTGACTGTATTTCTCTCTGTTTCGGCGCCCACTTAGCAATCTTTTGTATGCGATTTAACGCTGCTTATGTACCATGTGCACATATCTAGTATCTATGTGTGTGCGAGCGTAGTATGTAGTAGTGTGTACTTCATGCGATTTGTATTCCAGATTAGTACCAAATGTGTCTGGAGAGTATAAACTCTTGATAGTCACTTTTAATACTTTGCTAAATGTTTAAAAACCGCCGGGATGCGTTTATTATATACACTGTATTTTTTATCTTATTTCTACAGAGTCAGGAGACAGAGGAGGGACTCTAAAATTTGCACGATATCTTCTGTAGCTCATATAGACCAGTAAATGCAGTCAGAATTTAAAAGATTGTTGGGTCTGAGTCTGATACCAAGTTTTGATGTTTGGGCGCTCACTTTGTCGAATTTCGATCAGCTGACGCATAATGTGGGGGAAAGGGTATTTTGGGACACAATATCGAATACTGCGCAGCTTTTTGTAAGACAACTCTATATGACATTGCTATTTTTTTTTTCTTAAGAATCGTTTTCGAGATTTTTTCGAAAAACATGTTTTTGGGTACTGTTTGCCGTTATTCGTGAATGTCTCGCGAACAAAATTTTAAATACTATTAGATCGAAAGGCATTGATGTGGCCTTTACGGTGATATACGATATGTAGATTGAAGATTGAGTCAGAATTATTCAAGCTACAAGCAACCAAAGTCGAAAAAAGCATTTTGACATTTTTCAAAATTACAAATTTTGAGTTTCGAGATATTCCCGAATAATTGAAAATAGGACGCTTTTTAAATTGTAAAAAGTAAAAGAAAAATTGGCTTCGACTGTGAAAGGTAAAAACTTTAATATTTAAGGTGTTAAATTTATTCATTAAAAATTATATAAAAAATTGTAATTAAAAATTATTTTGTGCATAATTTATTTAAATTATATATCATATAAAAATAAATAATAAACAAAAAAATGTATCTACAAATTAGTATTACAAAAAATATATTTAAAAAACAGTAAATTATATAAGCAAAATAAATATATATTAAAATTGAGAGCTAAAAGTAAAAAAAGGAGCATTGATACTTTAAATTGTAAAAAGTCAAAAAAAAAACCAGAGATAAAAACTTTAATATTTACCATGTTGAATTTATTCATTAAAATTAATATACAAAATTTTAATTTTTTTAAAATTATTTTTATTTGAACAAATTAAATTATAGTATTTATTATTGTTTGTGCAGGTAACAAGATATTAGTTAAAAATTATTTTGTGTATAATTTAATTTAATTAAAATTAAGTAATAAATAAAAAAAAATTAGGTACAAATAAATGTTTTACAAAAATTATGTGCAAAACAGTAAATTATTTATTTAATATAAATATTGCCTACGAAGGCCTACGTTGCTCTGGCTACAAACCTTTTAAAATTTATAAATAAAATAATAAAATAAATATAAATAAAAAAAATGCGAATTAAAAAAATAATTATGTATACCTATGTATGTATGTAATTTTTAACTTTAAGCATACTTGTAAAATATATTAATAAATTATGTATATATTAAATTGTAAAAATTAAAAAATATAAATAAAAAAAAAAAATAAAAAATAAGTGAAGCGTGCCAATTTTTCAGCGAAGCTCTTCGATTTTGATGATTTTTACATATTTCGTACTAGCCAGTAGTAACCACGTCAAATTTTATTGCAAAATTCCGATTATTTATCGAGTTATCGATAACTGAAAATTGGGTTTTTCATTTTTAGACTATTCTTTGACAATCCATATCTTCTAAACGAATAAAGATATTGACGCGACTTTTTTTTTCCATGATAGATAGATAATATTAAATTTAAAAAAAAAATTGATTTTTTTTTAAGATTTTTTTTTTTTAATTTTTTATCAGTTTTAGTTTTTAATCTTAAAATTCAATAGTGATCTCCCACTAGCTCTACCAAATATGTAAAAATCATCAAAATCGGATAACTTTGCGGGAAAAGTGGCCCATTAGGGCGGGTCAATTTGTATGGGGCCGAAAAAACCTTATGGGGCTCCCTCGGATTTTGATTCTTTGGATAATTCTAAGCAAATTTGCTCAAGAAACTATGGGTCTAAAATGAATTTCGAGTCGCCCACTTTTTCAAAATAGGTTTTTTTCGACATATTAAAAAATCGACTTAGAAATTCATTGAAAAGGCCTAAAATAGATATTTTTTCTCTAGCCAATTGTGAATTTGGGGGTTTTTGGGGTCGAGGAATTCATTATTGACATCTATTTTTAATTTTGGGTGCCGCCAGAGGGCGCTTTAGTGTTGGTTTTTGATTTTTTTCGGTTTTTTTTCTTCAAAAATTTTGAAAAAGTGGGCAACTCGAAATTCATTTTAGACCCATAGTTTCTTGAGCAAATTTGCTTAGAATTGCCAAAAGAATCAAAATCCGAGTGAGCCCTTATACCGAAAAAAATTGACCCACCCTAATGTACATACATCTCAATTAATTACGACGCTCTATAAACACATTCCATTTGAGGCCTTCTAATTCGTAAAGCTTAACTACATTTTTTATCAATTAGTTTTTTATAAACGTATTCTATATAAGAACTATAGTTTCTTAGCAAGATCATTTTTATTAATTTCTTCTCGGTATCTATAAGAAAATAGTAGTAAAGTGGGGACCTGCCCACAATACTATATACTGTTAAGTTAATTTTCTTTATACAAAATTTTTCCAAACCACTAGAAAGTATTGTAATTGAAATAAATTTTTTCTGCTTTTTTTAAGCATATTTTTACAGAGTGACAGCTTTAGGCAACTATCTAGTAAAAGTAAAGTCCTTAAACTTGTCTTAGTTTTTTATGAACCAGATACAAAGTTGTTTGAACCTAAAGCTAGACAATAGGCTAACATTGTAGCTGGTTGGGGAAAAAAAAAAACTTTACTTAGCCATAAAGTGTTTAGGTGTTTTGAAAGTATTTTTATGTGCATATCTTAAAAGTGAAGTTTTTGTTACATTCATAAATCAAAATGTTGATTTATTTTAATTGCAAAATTGAACAGAAAGCTATTAAAAAATAATACAACTTAACATCCGCAGTTAGCATTTATGGCTAAGACTCGTATAATTTTAAGAGATCCTAACTATTGGTCAACGCGCTTTGTTGTCTTTTAATTATGTTCCTGCCAATGGCGTTTAAACTTTGTTAAGAAGCCATTAAAGTAGATAACTCTTACAAAAATACAATTTTTACTAAGATAAGATAAGTAAATAAGTTTGAGGTCTGAGTCTGAGTCTGAGTCTTTCGCTGTCTATATTATACAAGTTCATCTGCAAGATACCTATTTTTTAAAACATCTCATGTCTAGTAGTTTGTGAATTATAAGCAGCAAAAAGTGAAAAGTTTATATGGCCGAAAATAGGTGTAGATAATAATAATAATAATAATAGGTGTAAAGTAGCAGTAAAGCTCTTCAATTTTGATGACTGAGTTATCGATAATTTAATATTTAGGTAGCAATTTTTGGCAAGCCATATCTCGTATTCAAAATTTTTTGAGATACAAGATAAATATATACAGATAATTTTGAGAAAAAAAATATACCGTATTATATATACCATATTTTGTTATAACATTTTTACACAATTTTTTTTTTTTTAATTTTTCAAATCGTTTTTATGCAAATAAAATATGCTGCGAACTTTGAAAGCTTTTTGAATTCTCGAGAAAATTGTAAAGTGCAAAATTCTTTATAAAATCGATGCATAACTTTGTTTGAAATTAAAAAAAAATTATAATTTTTAAAAACTAAAAAAGTCAAAAAAACCTATATCTTATTTTTATATTCAGTCCTTTTTTTTGAAAAAAAAAAAACAAAAAGAAAAGTCCATCTATATGCTATTGATAACTCAATAAATAACACTAGCTTACACGAAAAATGAACCTTCGTATAAAAGTGTTTTTTAGGCCAATACGAAAATTACATTAATTTTTTTTTTCTTAATATATACTAAATTTCTTTTTTTTAGTTCCCAATTCATTTTTTAATTTCAATTTTTTATACAATTTTTAATGAAAGAATGTAACACCTCAAATATTAAATTGTTTACCTCTGTTTTTTAAATTTAACTGTTTTCATGCCAAATCTTAAAACACGTGTAAAAAGATTTTCTAGAGTCCCAAGACTTAGACTAGATTTAAAAGGTATTAAAAACGTACCAATTTTTTTTTTCCAAGCCGCACTTTTCCATATGCTGACATGACAAATAAATAAACTTTATGACTTTTTACTCAACTTTTTATACCCTGCACTAAAAAGCACAAAGCGTACAATAAGTTCGTGCAAATGTAGGTAACGGACAGAAGGAGGCGTGGTAGACTCCATAAAATATATATATACATTAGGGTGGGTCAATTTTTTTCGGTATAAGGGCTCACTCGGATTTTTATTCTTTGGGTAATTCAAAGCAAATTTGCCCAAGAAACTATGGGTCTAAAATGAATTTCGAGTCGCCCACTTTTTCAAAATTTTCAAGAAAAAAAACCGAAAAAAATCAAAAACCAACACTAAAGCGCCCTCTGGCGGCACCCAAAATTAAAAACAGATATCAATAATGAATTCCTCGACCCCAAAAACCTCCAAATTCACATTTGGCTAGAGAAAAAATATCGATTTTAGGCCTTTTCAATGAATTTCTAAGTCGATTTTTGAATATGTCGAAAAAAAACCTATTTTGAAAAAGTGGGCGACTCGAAATTCATTTTAGACCCATAGTTTCTTGAGCAAATTTGCTTAGAATTGTCCAAAGAATCAAAATCCGAGTGAGCCCCATAAGGTTTTTTCGGCCCCATACAAATTGACCCGCCCTAATATACTACATTCTTGTTTTTTTAATTTTGATTTAAAAAAATTTTTTATTTTGGTTCAATATTTTAGAAATTTTTTAAGCCATAGGAAAAAATTCAAAAGTATAAAAATCAGAGATTGCAACTTAAAATTTTTAAAATAAAACTCATCAAAAAATTATTATTTTTTTGTACACTTTCTTAAATATTGCGAAATAACTTTTAATTTTTGACTTTAAAAATTATGAGATAATATTTAAATGTCAATTTTTATTTAAAAAACGGGAAACAGCGCGTACTTTTTAAACTTTTATAATAAAAGATTGAAAAATAATTTTAGTGACAATTTTTATTATATAAATTTAAAAATGTACGAATTATTGTAAAGCACACCTTTGTTCAAAAGCTGTTTAAGTTCAATTTTTTTTTTTTTTTTTGAGTAAGTCTTACATATTCTTGAAGCATCAATAATAATAATGCCACCATAAAATAGTCTCTTTTTAATTTAATAAAAAAAAAAATTTTATTAAAAATTAAAAAATAGCTTTATTAAAAATCAAAAGATGAATATTTATGATAAACATCTTTATTAATAAAGAAATAAATAAAATTAAGAAGAAAAAACGCCTTTTTTTAGGCATCTATTAAGCATCGATATGCGCTTTGTTAGTGTATTACAACAACAACAATACTTAAAGCTCCAAACAATGCACAAAATTTGCATAAACTACAAAAAATACGCCAAACTTTAACAAGTATATAAATAAATTTATATACATATGTATGTTTATGCGCAGCAAAAATATGCGCAAATATGGCAACAATAAAAAATGAAGCGGAAACGGAAATGGATGCCACACGGTCAGCAGCGTGTTCGATAAACAGCAAGGACTTGGCACTTATGTTAAAACATCTACAACAAAAAAAAAGCACCAAACACAAAACAACAACATGCCGCAAAAAAAACAAAATAAAAAGCAGAAGAAAATAAATAAATGGAGTCCTGGAACATAAATCAAAGTGCGCAAAGGACACAAACGCAGAGGAAACAAACATTTCATTTCAAGCAGCGTGTTTGAATTTTTTATGATGTTGCTGTACAACAACAAAATCATGTACCATGTACATGTCGAAGTGTGTACAAAAAAAAATAAAAAAATAAATAAAGAGAATATATGGCCTGCTTTAGATGTACCGAATTAATGATGCTCTTTCCTCAAGCAGTGTTAGTTTGAAATATCACAAATTTGAAAAATGGCATAAAAATAAAAAGTTCGCCATTTTCTGCACTTGTAGGCGGCATTCTGTTACGATCCATCAATAACTTTCCTTAAACGTAAAAGGAATGTCTACTAAGAGCTTCAAATTCTCGAACTTAATCTCAGAAGATATTTTCTAAGCTTAATTTTTGCATTAGACAGAACTGTTGGCTAATACTCAATACCTTAATTTTATTTTAAAAATTCCGATTATTTATCAAATTATCGATAGTTGAACTTTGTTGCGGCAAGACTCTTGCACATGTGCATAATTTTTTTTTTTATACATATTGTTTTCTTAAGTTTATTCAATTTACAAACTACTCTTGGCTAACACTAGTTTACAAATTTAAGGGTCATCGAGTGAATCTTAGTATAAAAGTGCTTTTAAGGGTAATTTTTAAGGTAAATTTTCTTAAGCAGCGTTTTCGAGATTTTTTCGAAAAACCAGTTTTTGGACACCTTTTTCAGTTATTCGTTAATATCTCATGAAAGACGATTAGATCGAAAGGTATTGATGTGCTCTTTACAGTGATATATGATAGGTACAGATTAAGTAAAAATTATTGAAGTTACAAGCAACCAAAGTCGAAAAAATGTGACCATTTTTCAAAATTACAAATTTTTAGTTAGCTTTTTATTAACGAAAATAATTTTTTAAAATTATGTTAAGCTTTAAGCTGAAAGAGAATTCTTTGCGAACATTTCGAGTCTAAGATCTTTAAGATTTTAACTGAAAAAAGTGTCCAAAAACAGCTTTTTCGAAAAAATCTTGAAAACGGTGCTTAAGAAAAAAAAAGATTGTCATTTTCGTGTTTCTCGACCCAAAGTTAAAAAACTGTTTTTTACGAAGGTTCATTTTTCGTGTAAATTAGTGTAATAGGCAAATGTTTAATATTAAAGTAGTTTTATAGAGTCTCAGCAAACTCAACCTATATAATACAATAATAATATAAATTTAAATCATTTATATGTAAAAGCTATACGAAAGAACAAGAACGTGATATCGCTGGAATCGCCTAGTTACATTTATATTTTCTAAAAGATCTATTGCTGAGTGCCCATCATGCCTATGAAGCCTTTAAATTTTTAATAATAAATACATTTTTTTTTTTTTATTATTTTAATAATTAAAAAAAAAAAAAAATTATTTTAATTTAAAATTGCTCTGGTGTTTTCTCTTACATAAGAATGAGCAGATTTTATGAGCGTAAAAACAAAAATAGTATTGCGTCTCATATAATGAGAAAGCTGTGCCCTTTGTAGTGACGTCACCTATGTATAATGATCACTATAGTACTTAGTATATTTTTATAGCGATAAGCTTAAATTCGCGGAACGGAAAGATAAGATAAATCATGAATGAATATTCATTTTATGACAAATTTTAGCAGCTGCAATAATCATGGTTGTATCTCAAGATTATTAGCTTTTTAACTTCGAAGCGATTGGTTTAAAAAGTGATCACGTTTCACTTACAATATTTTTGCGCTAATATATTGAGTTAGAAACGAGAGTAATAATATCCGATGGATTTTGATGTACTGAAACTATATATTACACTAGTTTACAAATTTAAGGGTCATCGAGTGAGCCTTCTTAAAAAAGTGTTTTTTAGGATAATTCGAGATTTTCGAGATATTTTCGAAAAACATGTTTTTGGGCACTTTTTTCAGTTATTCCCAAATATCTCGTGAACAAAAGTCTAAGATCTTTAAAATCGGTTAAAAACTGTAGATGCTATGGAACCATGCACGGAAGTTCCCATCATCACTCAATCAAACTTTTGTATGAAAAACAAATTTTTTATGAAGGTTCATTTTTCGTGTAAACTAGTGTTATTTAAAATTTTCCAAAATTCAGGAAATTCGTTTATTTTTTGGCTCTCTAATGTAGGGTTATCAAAAAAACAAAACCGAAATCAAAAAATTTTGAGTTTTAAAGAAAACCGATTTATTCGTTTATACTGAATTAAAACTGCTTAAAAATTTGTATGTTAATCGTTAATGAAGCAATTTTTATGGGTTCTGAATGGACTTGGAATTTTCTTTCTGAATTTTCAACACTTCAAGTAGCAGGATAAACCACTTTATAGACTTGTAATGCTATTAACAGATTGAAGTGTATTGAACTGCGTTGCCAAACAACTGCAGCAGACAATAGCCAGAGCAAACACTTGCTGGTTCCACTTGCGGGTGGTTTCTGTGGGGGAGCATACGGGTGAAGCTGGGACAATGCTGCAGTTTGTCGCAGTTTATTTATTTTCATTTTAGAACAATTTTTTTTTGCATTTTCTTTTTTCTTTGGGGGGGAAAATTTCCTATTGACAGCACAGGGCCATATGTCAATGAAGGACCGCCAGATAAAGAGACAGAGACAGAGATAGAGCTGGTGAGTTGGTGACACCAACCGACCGACACCCCAGAACTCTACGAGTGTCCCATGAATATTATTGAATGGAGTGCGCAATATGCATTTATCATTTCGGGACATAAAGGCAGCGCACAGGAAAAATTAAACATTGCAAATATGAAACTTGTGCGCAGCGGATATCCTTGACACATCCTGTCAAGCAGCACTTGAGCGTATATTATGTCAATTGCTTTATAGCATTTGTTTGGCAACTAACAGATACTTTTCGCTGCATTCACAAGATGCTATGCTCTACTGTATCTTTTATCAATGCACTGATTAGCTGGCACAGCAACAGCTCGCATTACAATTGTAAATTGAACACCGCAGCAAACGAGACAAGTCCTGGGATAAACTCGACAGTGCCACCTGACGGGAAGTTGCAAATACTTGGTCTATACTTTTATGTGGAATATTTTTTCTTTCTTCTACTTATTATTTTGTCTAAGTTTCATTTTTTTTTCATATCAATTGACAAGCACAACGCTCTGCTGCAATTTGTTTGCCGTAACGTTTGCGCTTCTCTCGCGCTCTCTCAAAGGAGACCAGCTGCCGGGCGCAGAGACGACGCGACGCGACGCGACTTCGCTGCGACTGCATATGAAATGCCATTTATGCTTTATGTGCCTGTTAACTGTGCTCTATAATTATCGAAATAAAAATGAGTAAGAAGCAGCAGCAGCAACAGTCACGACAGACGCAGCTACGAGGGCAGTTTGAAAAGTTAGCCATAGACAGCGGGAGAGTTGACAGAGAGCTCTAGCGGAGATTGAATAATATCTTTTAAGCTATAATGCAAGCAAATGTTTCCCTTTTTGCTCCTAGGCAACGCACGCATCCCACAAGTACCTGGGCATTCACCTAGACAGACTTCTAAAACTAAGGTAAGTTTCCTGGATTATAAAGTCGACTCCTTGCTAAAATCTAGCTGCAACTCAGGCAACGCAAGCATAAGCCATACACAGTCCAAAATCCTGAGAACCATCACTGGGTCACCAGTCCTCCGTAACGAGGACATTCACAGGGACCCGAAAGATTTCAAAAAAACAAACAAAATATTAAGTAAAAAGTTCGCCTCACATCTAAAGCCTCTTGCAGGATCTCCAAACCGAGTCTGCAGCTACAGACGACTGCAGCGAACGACCAAACAGCCCAGCGATATAAAGGGTCATCAATCTAGAGGTTTTTTTTCAACAAGGTTTTTTTGATAAACCACGCGTGAGTACTGTCAAGTTGCCATGTGTTTTTTATACAGTTTTCATTGCCATTTCATCATGGAAAAACTTACACCCGAACAACGTTTATAAATCGTACAATTATATTACGAAAACCTACTGATACCACTATTCGCCATACCATCAACATATCTGAGACCCAATATTCATTATTGCACGACACTCGACCGAATAGATCTCGTCCAGCGCGTAGGTTTATGGGCCGGTGGAATCATCGATCCATATTGCTTCAAAAATGACGCTGGTCAGACCGTAACCGTCAATGGCGACTATTATCGCAGCATTAAAAGAATTATTTGCTAACTGAAATTGAAGCCCGAGATCTCGAATAGATTTGGTTTCAACAAGATGGCGCTACTTGCCACACAGCTCGTGAAACAATGGACATATTGAAGAACCAATTCAGTGAACAATTGTAAAATATGGCTCCAGAAGTCATCACTGCTTCAACTGAATCGACTTCTCAAGCTGCCCTCGTGTATAACCATAGCCTATACCTTAGTCTCAGCCTCTGCCGCTGTCGTCTTCTCTGCCACCGTCTCTGCCACACTGTCACAATCGCAGTCACAGTTGCCAAGACATAAACGCAGCCAAAGAAAAATATAAAGTTGAAATATTTCATGCCCTTAGGGTCCTTTACGCGTAATAGCAACTGATTTATCGTATTTGAAACATTTTTAGCATTTCTGTTTGTTGCCCAGTCTCTGTTGTTGTACTTGGAGTATTTGTTGGTATCGAACATTAGTCAGCGAGTGAAAGGCAAAAGGGTGGGGCATTAGCCAAATGCAGAACTTGTCTTAGTTTTTTTTTTTTTTTTTAATCTATAATCATAGATATGAACACGATAAGCTGTCAAGATTTTTGGGTTTAATAATAACATCAGCTTTGCTTTATAGATATGTTAAGCCATCTAATAAAAGAAAATCTAAATACAATCTATTTATAACCTGGGCTGCGTGGTACATCAATTAAGTGCAAGACAGTATCTTGAAGTAAAGAAGTAAGGTGCCACAAAGCTTATGCCAAAATGATCAAGACGATCACATAAATAAATCTATGTCCCGTCTGTCTAAATTTGTCACAATCTCCAGCTTAAGGTCTAGTTGAAGTTGTCAGGTTTGACCGAATATTCAAACGACTTATAAAATCTTGTGAAAAATAAACTAGCTTATGCAAGATCTTCCAGACACCGGACTGGTCGGTCTTCACTGAGCTATATACTTTTTGTTTTATTTCAATAATTTTTGTATCGACCAGCTTTTTGTCAACTACAAGACACAGCGAGATCGCCATGTCTGAGCTTGGTATCCCTGAACGTTGAGCAATAAGTTAAGCTCCATCAAGGTAGGAAATGATCTCTCTGGTATACTTAATGCCAAACGAGGTCTCAGACAAGGTGACTCGCACTCTTTTACGCTCTTCAATCTCCCCATGGAGAGTACTATAAGAAAGGCTGAAGTGCGTCGTACGGGCACAATATTGATGAACTGATGTGTTTAACTTCTACGATACTCCGATGACCCTGAAACCATCTGCCGGACCAAGCCTGACGTAACTGGTATTATTGGAGCTATTAAAGCAGAATCGGCTAAAATGTGTATAGAGAGAGAGAGAGAGAGACGAGAGCAGGATAAAGTTTTATCTGTGCTCCAGTTGAGAATCGCAGCTTCTGTAATTTGCAACAACAATATTGTCAGTTTGGACACTCGTCAAGAGGTGCTTCTTTGGGGTCAGTAGTATGAACAATAGCGCCCTCTCTCCGATAAAACTTATGCTCTATAGATCACTCATTCTTCCAGTTCTGTTAAATGACGCAGAGGGCTGGACGTTGACACCAACGGATATAGCTTAGGGTGCTCGAAAGAAAGATGCTTCACAAGATCGTACTCGTTGGAACAATGAGCTGTATGAGCTATATGGCGTTATTAAGCATTCAGTTTGGACTCTTGTCAAGAGGCGCTACTTTGGACTCAGTAGGCAAATGAACAGCAAAGCCCTCTCTCATCAGACAAAACTGATACTCCATAGGACAAAGGGCTGGACGGTAACACCAATATGCTGCTGCTCTTAGGGTGTTTGAAAGAAAGATGCTTCACAAGATCGTACTCGTTGGAACAATGAGCTATATGGCGATATTGAGCATTCAGCGGCTTTTTTGGCTGGGTCACGTAATGCGTTTGGATGTGGAACTGCAGCCCGTAAGTGGTTCGATGCGGTTGTTGGCATTCAGTGGAGAAGAGAAGGACCACGGCTGCGTTGGCAGGACCAAGTGGCTGAAGCTCTGTCGGCACTTGGTGCCACCAATTGGAGAAGGCGCGCAATGCAGATGCGCCTAAAGAGAAATGTTGCATAGGCCAGTTAAGAAGAAGAAGTAGGGACGATATAACAATAGGGATAATATAATTAAATTAAATGTAGAACTCTACGTCACCACAACGATCCAAAAGAGACGCAGTCTAATTGCCGTCCTAGTCTAAATTAAAACATGCCATTTTAAGCTTGAAAAGAACTTTAGGAAAATCTTGTAAAACTTGAAAAAATTCAAACATAAATCAGTTGGCATACTTCTTGTTATCCCAAGTGCTAGTACTAATTGATAGTTCCTTTGCTTGCTGCTGACAAAAAAAAAACAAGTTTCCACATAATTAGCTACATACTTACTTAAGACCCCTTTTTTATTTTTTTTTGAGAATTTCGTATGTTTACCGTATGGATTCTAACCGCTCATCATCCTAAGTACACACCCACAAATATAACCTCACTAAAACATGAGCCTATCAAATTTCTGAAGTAAAACACTTTCCATGCAAATTGTACGACAATTGTCAAAATAAAGCCACGCCTTATAAGCCCCGTCAGCACCATCAGTAGAAATCGAAATAAGAACGTACACCAAAATAATAAACTTAAATTGCATTGTGCCAATGTGGCATACAAATTCCGAAATACCCAAAGAACAAGAACAACAAAAAAAAGCACAACTTGAACAAATGGCAAAATGAGAGACCCACAGTGAAGCAATACTTCCAAATCAAAAGTAGCAACCGCAGCGTTCTACTTATTTCTAAGAAATAAAAAACCATTTGGGCGTGTCTCCTGGCTGGATGGCTGCCTGCCTTTGATAGGCCTTTTGCACAGCAGCCGAGTCGACGAGCTCAACTCTTTTTGGCCACTACCCCGGTGCCAGTGCCGGTGCCCCGGCTCCGACCTCAACCTCCCGTCTTGCCACTCATGCGCGCCACTTTCAATAAAACACCCACTTTTCTCAACATATTTTTTTTTCTCTTTTTTTTTTTTTTTGGGCAACCACAATAATGGGAAGAACTGAAAAATCAGTGAAGTTTGAAAAAACAGGCATACAAAAAAAAAGCGCAACCCTTTCATATTAACTGCTTACGCACTTGGAATTTATATAAATATATAATATATTATGTGTATGACGGCATATAGTAGTAGAAGTCAGTCAGCCTTTCGCTTTCTTTTGAAATGTTGTAGGTCGGTTACACTACGGATATGCAGAATTTAAGATACCCTGTACGTTGCCCTATTTCCACAGTTCTCATCTGTTGCCAGTTTCTGCATTACTACAGGCGAATGCTGTTCCCATATGGCATATCCCAAAAATCTAAACCGATGTCAATAAAGTGCGTCTGACAAAATTTCATAATCCTGACTTTCTTCTCTTTCTTGTAGAATTAGAAAACCCGGAGAGTCAAACAGACAGACGGTCAATGTCAATTTCTTTGTCGTCTTGAACTGTTTTCTAGGATCTGACCTTTTTCCATCTTGGTGATGTCAATAAAGTGCTTCTGACAAAATTTCATAATCCTGACTTTCTTCTCTTTCTTGTAGAATTAGAAAGCCCGGAGAGTCAAACAGACAGACGGTCAATGTCAATTTCTTTGTCGTCTTGAACTGTTTTCTAGGATCTGACTTTTTTCCATCTTGGTGATGTCAATAAAGTGCTTCTGACAAAATTTCATAATCTTGACTTTCTTCGCTTTCTTGTAGAATTAGAAAACCCGGAGAGTCAAACAGACAGACGGTCAATGTCAATTTCTTTGTCGTCTTGAACTGTTTTCTAGGATCTGACTTTTTTCCTTCTTGGTGATGTCAATAAAGTGCTTCTGACAAAATTTCATAATCCTGACTTTCTTCTCTTTCTTGTAGAATTAGAAAACCCGGAGAGTCAAACAGACAGACGGTCAATGTCAATTTCTTTGTCGTCTTGAACTGTTTTCTAGGATCTGACTTTTTTCCATCTTGGTGATGTCAATAAAGTGCTTCTGACAAAATTTCATAATCTTGACTTTCTTCGCTTTCTTGTAGAATTAGAAAACCCGGAGAGTCAAACAGACAGACGGTCAATGTCAATTTCTTTGTCGTCTTGAACTGTTTTCTAGGATCTGACTTTTTTCCTTCTTGGTGTTACGCACAAACTTTTTATACCCTGTAGTTTGAGGTAAAGTAAAGAGACGCCAGAGACCCCCAAAGTTACCTTCAATATGGTTAGGACACCAAAAAAAATTGAACTCCTAGATCTTTGAGTTTATAAGAGCTAGGAAAATTAAACTTGATCATTTTTTAATAATTCTATATACCTTTTATCCCTTGAATACAGAGTATTCCAAGCTAAGTAAAAAACTTCTGCATATGAATAGGTATAATGGGAATAGTGAGTGTGAGTGTGTGTGCGTGTGGGTTACTTTATGTGCGTGTGTGTGAAACGACTTGAAAAATGGGTGTTAACGCATGAAACGCTACAAACACTCATATTGTGAGTGTGTGTGTGTGGACGTGTGTGTGTGTCTGTGGACGTCTGTGTTTAAGGACGACGGCATCATTGGAAAAGGCGTAAAACCCAAATGAAACGAAAGGCATACAACAAAAAAAAAAAAAAGAAGCAACTTCAAAGACTTGGCAAACTCAAATAACCAACTGAACCGCCACCCCACAGAACAGACCCAACCCTTGGCCACAAATGGCAGCATGTCCTTGCGCCGCACGAAAGGGTTCAAATTGCTGGGCCAAGTTGTCAGTTGAATGTATGGCGACGTTGTGGATACAGGTACAGTGGCACAATTTTGCTTTGTGGCTTGAAAAATTTGTAAAATGCATATTATAATTACATATGTTAATTACAATAAAAAAAAAAATAAAACTCGTTTTAGGATCTGTACTTCATGGCAAAAATATGAACTTAAGCGATTTGGCGCAACAAGTATTAAAAAATATAAAAAAGAGTTTGATAATAATAACTATATTTTTTATACAAAAAATATTTTATATATTCTTATATTGTATAGAGAAGTTTGGTTTTTTTTGGCTTAATAATGGTTTTTTCGTTATTGTATATTTTTTTTTTAAGATAAACATGTGTCTCAATATGCTTTTTTCTGTGGGATTGAGAATTTTCAAGAAGCTGCATATTTTTAGTATAAAGTGGCAATCGTTTTAAAATATTCTTTCACATTTTGCAGATTTTTTCGAAAACTACTTCAATTTATGTAGCTAGTAGATGAATATATATTGGAAACATAAAAATACAGAAGCTATATCTTTCACCAAATACGAAAAAATCAAAAAACTAAAACCAGAAAAACTTTTTTTTTAGTTTTCTTTACATTTTGGCGAACGAATGTCGCGTTCTTGTTAATCGAAATGCCCATATGCGATCTATAAAAAATAATAAATTGTTAGGACCGCATCATTTTCGAAAGTAAGGTATATAAAAGAATAAAAAAATCTACATTTTTTCAAAGGCGTTGACCGCATCATTATGTCATAGTCAAAGCGCAAAACGATTAATGACTGTGTAGTAAAAAATAAGAAATATTTTTTTTTTTATACGTACAGCCGAAATATTTAGCATTGTTGGGGTTTTTAAGCTAATTTTTCATTTCACAAGAGCAAATTTTAAAAAACGATGTACCTTTAAAATTATGAAAAAATTATAATTATAAAAACATAATCTCCTAATTTAAATAGATTAGAAATTATAAGATATTCTTAATTTTTTGTATATGTACAGCCGAAATTTTTGGCATTGTTAGGGTTTTTGAGCATATTTTTCATTTCACAAGCGCAAAGTTAAAAAAGGATGTACCTTTAAAATTATGAAAATAAAAACACAATTTCCTAAATTAAGTACACATAAGGGTGACCATTTTTGCAACATCTCACGATTTTAATAACGCTACCCCCTGAAGTTTCCTTTTTACCTGCATATAGCGCCTGTAAAATTTAAAGGCGATCCGAATGTGGTTTGATGGAATAATATTTTATTGTATTGTACTGTAAGCCAAAAAAACTTAATCTATGCAACAGGGTCTCAACGCCCTTTCCATAAAAAGTCTAAAAAGGCGGTCCTACACAGACCATCTGCCTGGCCCCCCCCGCCCCCCACAGTCAAAATACGCTCTTTAGTATATCTAAAGATAGAATCCTTGAGTTCCTGCTACCTGTTCCGGGCAGACTTTAAGCTGTCTTCTATCTGCAACCATCTGGTTTTAGAAAGGTAAGATTAAGAGTCACAGCCTGTTCGTGGCTTAAAGAATATTTTATTCCATAAATTTAACTCATATTCAACTCAATATAATAATTATCACAACAAAAAACAAATCAATTTTAGAAAAACGACAAGTTAGAATTTTTTGCCATCTACTTTGATGTTCTGGCCCACAGTGCGACAGCGTTGGCAAGGATAATGATGACGACAGTAGCGACTACGGCGACGTCAACGCATGTGCCTGATTTTACGTTTTGTGTTCGCACTGCCATCAACTTCCTTTGACACACACTCACACGCACACACAGTTACACACACATAGGCACACACGCAGAGATACACTCACACAGATACAGTGAACCGGCATGCTAATGTCATAGTCAATGCGTGCCTTGTTGGCATGGCTCAGTGGGCCGTTATCTTAATGCTAATGCGAAAATTCAGGCAATTGGAAAATTTATTCAATTGTTGGCAATTCAACTAAATCACTCATTGGCTTTATTATATGCGCCTAATTTAAATACACGCGCTTCGTCGCTCCGTAGTTGACTCTTTCTCGGAATGCTCATATACGCTGCATCATCATCATCATCATCATCATCAGCATCATCAGCATCATCAGCATCAGCAACAGCAACAGCAACGTCATTATGAACATTATTCGACTTGGCAAGCGCTTGCTGGAAATAATTTGAAAATTGAAATTACTTTTGTCTTTGGCAACTTGATTAAAGGCATATTGGCATAGACATACTATGCACCATTAAGAATAAGGGGGGGCTCTAGGGGCGTTGGCAAAACATTGCGGTAAGCATAGCGTAAGCTTTTGCCAACTTGCAACACACCCATATAACCCTCATGGGCTTATTTAAACAGGCCTACAACAACCTCACGGGTAGTTACCTAACTAAACATGGCTTTTAATTATAAAATTAATTTTGCTAGCAAAAAATATATATTTTTGAGGACAGTATTAAGTTTCTTTTGTACTGACCAAGTCCTAGGCAAATGTAGGAATCAACATTATCTCCCAAGCGCTTAATCAACATTATACCAGACTTGGACTTAAACTTGGGCGATTATACCAGTCCATAATGAACTAGTTAACATATAGCCTGAAAATTCCAAAAGTCTAAATCTAAATCTGTTTTTCATAAGTAAATTACAAGAGTCATTAAGCCATTCCAACGAACTTTAACTCTAACGTTAAAGCCGGCCGATTTTGAGATACCCTAGGTATCTATCTATCTAGATAGGTACTCCAAAAAACTTTTTATAGCCGAACTTAGTTACGAAATCTTCTTAAAAAACGAATTATGCTCTGGAAATATTTTTTTTTTCGCTTTTATGGCGGCTATAAGTTATATGAAAACCATTTTGATAACTTCCGAAAAAAAGTATACCTTATAATGGACTACCAAAACTCTCAAAAAATCAAATTTCTTAAATTCAATTGAGAAGAAAAAAATCGTATTACATAAACTAAGACTCAGTTGAAGCCAACTCTAGTTATACCAACAAAGTTTCTTACCACAAAAGAGCTTAGTACATTCATGGCCTTGATAACATGCGTTGCTTTATGGCATATCTTTCAAGTTACCAAGCACTAAATATGGCTTAATGATGATGCCGTTGAAGATGAGGACTCAGCGCTGATCTCTGTTAAGATAAGCATACGCAACTTTTGCTACTTTAACTTGACATCAATCAAAAACCACGACATGCCCGTCCCTCCCCAAGGGGTGCAGACCCTCTCTATAAGCTGCTGTTAAAGACTCACTCAAATGGCTTTTAAGTTTTGCGAATTATTAAAAAAAGAAACTACAACTAAAAATCTGTGGATGTTGTTGTTGTTGCTGTTGCTGTACAGAACTGCTGATGTAAAGATGACCAAACATAATTTTTTGTGGGATTTTCTTTTTTGGATTTTAAAGGCTGCCGTAGCCGTAGCTGTAGTTGTTGTTGTTGTTGTTGCTGTTAATTTGATTTCAAAGCGCGCCGACTCCGACGCAAAGTCGTTCAGGAATCCAAAACGCGGATGCCGCCATCAACATGAATAGGCAAATTATGCACAGGTGCAGTGGCCAAATGCAACACCCACCTGGACAGTTCAGCAGCTGGACAGACATAGGATCGAAGTGTTGAAATTATAGCCTCAACTGTGCTGGCGTCCGACTGGGACCGCTTTCTTTGCTCAATTTTTTTTGTGTATATTTCGATGGGTTAATTGAATGTCAGTTGTCCGTGCGCATCTTAAACGCCGCTTTTAGGTTCATGCCACAGCCAGACAAACAGTAGCGGATCCACGGGGGGCTTTAGGTTAGGGGGGTCCCCCCAAAAGTTGGAAAAATGGATTAACAGTTTTTTGCGAACTCTGAAATGTATACACTTCGAAGTAAAAAATCCCACCATGACCAAATCCTGGCTACGCGACTGGGCACAACAAGAGCAAGAGCAAACAAGGGCGTAGATAGCTTTTCACATAGGGTTGTCCGACACTAAAATAGTCATTGCCCTGAGGTTGATTTTTTTTGACTTAAACTAAGTTATTGATATATTTAAGAAACATGCTTTAAGAAAATTTCATATTTTTTTTTAAGCACAATGTTTTGGTTCAAAAATAAGAAAATATTTTTCAAGCGCCTTATAATAAACTTTGTTTAAAAAATTAATATATTCCAAAATATTCTGAGCTTAGTCACAGTTAAATAAAAACTGGATTTTTTTTTTTTTTTTAACTCTTTTTTTAAACCTCACTATTTGTTTAATGTTTTTTTTATATATTTGATAACCTGCATTATAAGTTTCTAAAAATCTTTTGGGGGTTATTTTTATTGCTTATACCGGACCGTTTACTTTTTCTTTTCAGTTTGACTAAAAATTCTCAAAACCTAGACTAAAATTTCGTTAAGCCATAATCGTAAATAGTCATCATCAAATAATTTGTAAATATGTTTAAGATTCTTGAATTAAAAAAGAAAATTAACAAACTTTCAAAAAATTCTGATAGCATGAGTTGGTCATGCCAAATCTTAAAATAAGATTAAAAAAAAAAAAAAAAATTTTAAATTTAAATATTAAATAAAAAAAAATTTTAAATTTTATAACAAAAAATTTAAGTAAAATGTTAAATTTTATAAAAAAAAATGTAAATAAATTGTTAAATTTTTAAATAAAATAATTCTAAACAACATTTTAAAATTCTAGAACTAAAAAATAAAATTAACAAATTTCTAAAAATTCGGATGCCATGATTTGGTCATGCCAACTTTCAAAATAAAATTATAAAAAGTATTAAATTAATACAAAAGATTAATTAATAAAATTAATTAAAAAAAGTTCAAATACATTTTAAATTTTAAATCAATTTTTAATACATTTAAATTTTAAATAAAATGATTAATAAAAAAATACATTTTTAAATAATATTTAAATTTTAAATAAAATTAAATAAAATTGAATAAAATTAAATAAAATTAAATAAAATAAAATAAAATAAAATAAAATAAAATAAAATAAAATAAAATAAAATAAAATAAAATAAAATAAAATAAAATAAAATAAAATAAAATAAAATAAAATAAAATAAAATAAAATAAAATAAAATAAAATAAAATAAAATAAAATAAAATAAAATAAAATAAAATAAAATAAAATAAAATAAAATAAAATAAAATAAAATAAAATAAAATAAAATAAAATAAAATAAAATAAAATAAAATAAAATAAAATAAAATAAAATAAAATAAAATAAAATAAAATAAAATAAAATAAAATAAAATAAAATAAAATAAAATAAAATAAAATAAAATAAAATAAAATAAAATAAAATAAAATAAAATTAAATAAAATTAAATAAAATTAAATAAAATTAAATAAAATTAAATAAAATTAAATAAAATTAAATAAAATTAAATACAATTTAAATAATTTTATTTAATTAAATTAAATTAAATTTAAAAAAAAACATATAAATTTAAAAACAAATTTAAATTAGAAATAAAATTTTAAACTACGATTTGAAGCACCATACAGTTTAAAAATTAAAACAAGAACTAATATTTTTAAAGAAGATATGAACAAAATAATTAGATAATAACTTTACTTTTATTGAAACGCTCAAAAATTAAAGTACATTTTTTAATTTTAAACAAGACCAAAAATTTTGATGGCATGAGCAAAAATTCTCTAATTAGTCCAAAATTTTCAGTAAAAAAGTTTTTAAATTACGATTTAAGGCATCATAAAATTTAAATGAAAAGTTTGGCACACGAAGCTTAAATAAAAAAATTGAACTTGAAATATTATTTATCGTTTAAAAAAAAAAAAAAAGTATAAAACCAATAACTTAGCTATAAGTTAAAAAAAATTAAACTTTACAAAATTATTCCATAGCATCTACAATTCTTACCCGATTTCGAAGATCTTAGACTCGAAATGTTCGTAAAAGATTTCCCTTTCAGTCTAAAGCTTAACATAATTTTTAAAAATTTTTTCTCGTTAATAAAAAGCACACCGAAAATTTGTAATTTTGAAAAATGGTCAAAAATTACACCTTTTTCGACTTTGGTTGAAACGAATAACTGAAATAAGTGCACAAAAACATGTTTTTCGAAAATATCTCGAAAACGGTGCTTAAGAAAAAAAAGGTTGCTATTTTCGTGTTTCTCAACCGCAACCGCACTAGAATTTATAAAACTTGTTTCAAAATTTGTATATTTCGAGATTGTTTAAAACTCGCAAATACGATATTGGTTACGATTTTAGACTTTTTACGGTCTTATTTTAATCACAAACATTTTCAACGTTACGATTTTTTGATCTCAAAAGCAGTCTTTCCATTCTAGAATGGAAAACATTTTTTTTTTCTAAAATGAGCCAGACAATTTTTTTTAATATTGTTTCAAAATTCGAAAGTAAGATTATGGCCACGTTTTAAAATTTTTTTCTGGCCTATTTTAATTTTTTCATATTTTTGAAACTGACCGCTTTTTCTGATTTTCCACATTTTCCTAAATGCTATATCTCATGCCACACAAATGATAATTATACTTAATATTTTAAGAACATTTTATTAATTACAAACGAAAAATTAGAAAATTATTCTCAAATCCTGTGGAACAATTTACTGTGACAAAGTTCCGACCCCTTTGACTACGCCCTTGACAAGAGCAAGAGCATCAGCTACAAACTAATAGCAGTAACAACAATAGTGTTGAAACTACTGTGCACGCCACAAGATGTTGCTGCAACACTTGCCCCAGCTGCCCCAGCTCGAGCCTTCTTTTAGCTGCCGTACAGTGGGCGTTAGGGCGTGAGCATTGATTGAATGTTCAATTGAACGCATGAACAAACGATCATTTGATGCTTCTGTTGTTGTTGGTGTTTTTGGTGTTGTTGTTTTTGTTGCATCCACAGCGGCTGCTGCAGTTGTTGCTTTTACTCAACGATTTAAGTTTGATGCCTTGATTGATGGGTGTCAGCAAATTGGATGAGTCGTAGATTATGTTGCATTTGAAATGCAATTTTCCAACCGCTAATGCGCCGTTTTTATGCCACAAAATTGTGCATATAAATGCACGAAGTTGGCCAACTAATTTATAGTTGAGCGCACTTAACCAAAAAACGAAGAAAATAATAATAAAAGCCAAAATCTAAAAGCTTTTCTTGTCTAGCCAAAAAATTTAACGTGCGTATATTTTTGTGAAAGTTACTTCCGCAGCCTTGAGATACATTTTTATTTATTTTTATACAATTTTTTTGGGCTCAACTAAGGTTTGATGTGGCATTAAAATGACAGTTATGGGGTGATTTTTTAAGAGCTTTTTTTTAAGGGGTAAAAAGTTCAGTGCATTATTATCTATAAATAACTTGCTGATGACATAACATCCATTTTGGCATGAAACTGTCGATGTTGATGTTACAAGAACCCACAAGCCATCTGTGAATTATAGTTGCAACCTGGAAAATTGTTCTTTTTTTGCGTTTGTGACTTCTTCGCGAAGCATATTGCTCCAGGCTACTTTAAAAACGAGATGGCAGAAATGTGTCTGAAAGAAATTTGTTTCCAACAAACTGAGGCTACTTGTCATACTGTACTGAAGACATTGGACTTATTGAGCAATGCTCTGGCAACATTATCTCTAAAAGTCACCCTATACTCGGGCTACTTATATGCCTCGGAAATCTCAATTTTGGCGCTGTTCAGTTGAAAGGACATTTTCTGTCTAAAAACTGGTTCCACTAGATTTAAGAGGCATCATGAGAATTAACGAGGCTTAAATTAATTAAATAATGAACTAAAAATATTTTATATTTTATATTTCGTGCTGATACACTCAGAAAAAGCTATTTGTCTTCATTTAAGTATTTGCTCAAAATAATTTTATTTTGATCTAGATTTTTTGTGAATTTTTCGAGCTCTCTCAAAATGTTCATCAGTTCAGTTTAAAAGTTGTCGATTTAAATGAAGAGTATTTTTTGTACTTACTTTATTTTTATAGCTTTGTGCGGTTCAACTTTAACATTTTCGAACGATTCTTTTTGAACCACTGCACTGTATCCGACGCTGCACAAACCATAAAAAGTTGACCTCAATCTTCAAAGCTGTTAGGTGTTCTACTGAACTTAAAAATAATATACTTAATAAAAATTGATAAGTTTTATTAAAGGTGATTAATTTTAAAATTATAAATACTACCTGCTCCGGATTTTTTTGTTCTGCTTTGTTACTGGTTCCACACAAAAGCTATAGCTAATGGCTAAGGATAGGGTGGAGTAGGACGTTTTCTTGTTATATTAATCAATTAAAAGCTGTTGATGCAGCGTGGGTTGTTTAAAAAGTTAAAGCGTCTGATCAAGATATCAAAATAAATAATGCTGCAGATAGTTTTTTGCTTAAGCAAATTTTTAAATAAAATTAAATTTTTTGAAATGGTTAATTAAAAAAGAAAAATTAGCAGAGAAGAGCCAAAGACACAAATCGGTTCGCATAAAAATGTATAAAAAAAACTTTATTTAGTTACTTTAACTCCAAAGCGAAAAAATAACATTTTTAGGTATAAAATGAGCTGACAGCTTAAATTTTTTTTATAACTAAATTAGAATTCCGAGGCCCTTTGTTCCTATTGGGAATAACTGGAACCTATATATAAATATAAATTATAATTTGAAAGATTTATTCCTAATCTTTTACTAAGAGATGTGTTTTCTCAGTATAGCCTGCATATGAAAAAAAAAGTCCCAAATGGGATATCTCAAATGGGATTTTTATTTTTATATGCAGTTTTGTCATTCCGTGCGAAATATTTCGAACTGCATACTGGCCTTTAATGAAGTATTTGTAGTGAGTCATTTGGGTAACATAGTATTTTTGCTAGAGCAATGGGAATAACTTTACGGGCAGCTAGTATATTCACAAAGAATGTGAGAAACCATATTTCACAGTTCTTACTCTGTAAGGCCCATACGCAGCTTGCAAAAAATCCGCACGAAATGTCAAAACTTCATATAAAAAAAAAAATCCCAAAAAAGGGAATTTTTAAAGCGTAAAATTGCTGACCACTTGATATTATTTTGGTAAAGGCTTAGGTTAGAACCATACGAAACTTAAATATGTGACGTAGATAGATCAAGAAATATACTGCACCCTTGTAAAGCTGCGTAGTCTCTTGGCTAGAGTGGGTTAGAATTAAATTCAGTCTCTTTACAAAATGCTCGCTAAGTAACAGAAGATGAATCAATGGAACTAAATTGTTATTTTTTAATGGGTTTGAATGGGAAGACTTTATAGAGGCGGCTTTACGAGGAGTTGGACAAAGTGTTATAAATCCTCCTTCTTGACTTTCTTTACAGCAACTTGCCAAACACACCTCGCTATGGGAAGACTTTATAGAGGCGGCTTTACAAGGAGTTGGACAAAGTTTTATAATACCTTCTTCTTGACTTTCTTTACAGCAACTTGCCAAACACACCTCGCTATTGCTCGTTGCGCTTTTAGTTGTTGTTTTAGCTGCAGTTGTTGCTGCTGCAACGGGCACATACCACAGACCTCAAGTCATTTTAAACATAGCCAGATAAAAATCTAATAAAGTGCAACGCGTAAAGAAAATGCGACCAGCCGCAAGAGGCGCGCGCCTGAGCTCTACACTGAGCCATATGTGCCTGTATGTGTGTGCACTGAGAGAAATTATGTTCATAATTTTATGATGAGCATTACATATTTAGAGTTTCTTAAATCGTTCAACTAAATGCAGAAAATACATTATCGAGATCAGCTTTTTAGAGTTTCTTTTTTGGAAGCCATCCATCCAGCCGAAGAAAATCAAAGTTTTGAATAAGAAAAATTCGACATTCAAAAAATCATTGATAGGGTTTTTTTTTTATTAACTTTTGGTATTCAAGAGGATTCGGTCAAATTATTTTTATTTTATTTTGAAAGTATACATTGTTTTCGTAAATTGCTTGGACTTTTCTTAACTACAGATCAGCTATAGGATAAAGTCATCCGACTCGCATCAACCTCTACATGTATACATATACATATACATATATCTACTTAAAATTTTCCAAAATGTCAAATTTAAAGGCAATAGGTTGTCAAATGTGGCCAAAACCGATTTCGGTTTATATGGCAGCTATACAAAATATTCGATGAATGTGAATGATACGATTCACAGCAAACTCTACTTAAAATATTTATAAATTTTAGAAGATATTAACAACAACAAATTTTTTTTCACTCAACAGGGCTTAATATATTTTTTTTATTAATAATATTTTCTAAAAAAAATACATGACATTTTCCATTATGGTGTATATAAAAATCAAATCGATTTGGTGCAAGAATTAAAAAAAATAAAGCGAATATTTCTAATGTTTTTATATGAAAATCAAAGTTTTTTAGCTTGTACTTTTTCCTAAAAATATATAAAATTTACCTAATTTTCTTTTAAGCACATTTTTTTTAAACACTTCTTTTGGTGCCTTCGTTATATAGTGTGGAAATAAACCAAATCGATTTGGTTAGAAAATTGAAAATATATTTTTTTGCAAGGTATATTAAAAAATATAAATTATTGCAACTATATGATAAAATAAGAAATTGTTCAATTTTTAAGGTAAATATTGTAAAATTATAAAAGGTAAATCTTAAAAAATTGTCAATGATTTTTTAATTAGTTGCATTTGTACAATAATTATTAAGTACAAACCAAATCGTTTTGGTTAAACAATTTTTTGATGCATTGCTTTTTTTTTTGATTAATCTAAAATCATTTTTTTTGCAAACGACATTAAAAAACATTAAATATTGTGTCTATATAATAAAATAAAAAATTATTACATTTTGTAGGAAAATAAAGAAAAATTATAAAAAAATTACATGTAAATATTATCATACATTTTCTTAAATTAGTTGCATTAAAAATTGCATTTTTTAAAATAATTAATATAAATCAAATAGATTGGGTTAAACAATTTGTTAATGGTTTTTTTTAATTAATCTAAAATTTATTTTTTATAAAAAATTGTAACACATTATAAAAAAATTATATTAAAATATTATCGACGATTTTTTTTAATTAGTTGCATTCAAAATTGCAATTTGTAAAATAATTAACAAGTCGAAACCAAATCGATTTGGTTAAACAATTTTTTAATGTTTTGTTTTTTTTTTTTTAATTAATCTATTATTTTTTTACAAACTACAGCAAAAAACATAAAATATTGTGGCTATATAATAAAATAAAATATTATTACATTTTGTAGCAAAATATTGCAAAGTTATACAAAAAATTATAATATAAAACATTTTTTTTAATTAATTGCATTTGTAAAATAATTAAATTTTTTGCAGTGTGTATTGTATTGGCAGAAGGGAAGTCTTGCGTTGCATTAAAGCAATTTCTGGAAATTATTTTTTAATAATTCTTTTTTTTTTTTGTGTTATTTTTTTTTTTTGCACGCTGCGTCGTTGCTGCTGCAAGTGCTGAACAACAACAAAAAACAACAACATTATTTTAGCATGGGTTGTTGTTGTTGCTGTGCTGCTTGATTTCTTGATTTTTGCCTGGTGGATACCAGTTGTTGTTGTTGCTGTTGTTGTTGTTATTGTTGTATATTTGAGGCACACTTTGCACTATCGAACCGTGCGGATCTCTGTCTCTCGCTCTGGCAATGGCGTCGGCAGCTCAACCGCCAGCCATGACACATGCAGGTGTGTCTTGTTCGGCTTAGGGGGAGTGACAGGGTAAGGGGCTGGCATTGTTGTTGTTGTTGCTAGTTTGCCTTGCCTTATTTTGTTGCTGTTGTTGTTGCAGATGTGCTACAACGCGCAAATTAATTTCATGTCTATAAAAGAATTTTTAATTAACTTACATGGCGTATGAGTAATATTAAATCAATGCTCGCTGGGAAAAAAAAAAAAAAACTGCAAAACTGTAAAGTAAAACTTGTAATAATCAGCGCGCAGGCTTCGGTCACGTGTCAGGCTTTGTGCATTGTTGTTGTTGGCCAAATTATATCCTTCCGCTGGCATTCAGCAAATAGCAGACACACACAATGACACAGATCCTCTTACATGTTGGTTTTGGGGGTCGTTTGCACAATTTGCGCTCGTTACGCGGTTTACAGGCGCAGCAAATTTTTCACCACCACCAACACCACCAACAATCCCAGGGATAAGAAATCTCAGCATGCTTTAAAATGCTTTGCAAAAAAAAAAAAAAAAAAAAAAAAAATTTTCAATTGCCAGTCAACAGTTACCACCCAATTGAACCACCCCATCGACAAGCAAAACCACCCATTGAGCTGCTCGTTTTGTGTTTTGTCATTAGTTTCATTTTATAATTTATTAACGTCAACATTACCGCGCACCCACACATATACGCGTATAAGTAAATGGCATACACTGAGAGAAATGGAAGAGAAAGTTGATTGATATTTTCACATAGCTTCAAGTGAAATGATGGAAAAATGATCACATAACAAAATATGTTTGCCAACAATTAGAAGGTAACGCAATGCACAGGTTTGTTGTTGCATCTCTCTGAAAGAGAGTGCATAGGTTCAATTTTAGCATGGTAACTATATGAAATAGTGGACCAACTTTGATTAAACTTTACACAAATGTGAGGTATAATGTAAAACAGATAAATACTTGCTAAAATTTTTTTTTAAAATTAATATCGTGACTTAGTTTATGCCAGTTGTATTTTGTTTTAGTCTAAACATTTGTGTGAAGTTTGATCAAAATTGATTCATTATTTCATATAGCTGTCATACAAAAATTGAACCAGTTTTCTGCGCAGCCAAACTTCTTTGCGACACCTTCTAGATACTTTATATCATACACATATCCAAGTCAAAATATAGTTTAGAGCTTATAGAAAGCACGAAGCATACAGCAGCGCCCCCTCCCTACTTTTGATTACTCCTTCACTATTTATTAAAAAAAGTTTCATCAAACCAGTTTTTGGTAGAACTTTTCGCGCAGTGCATGCTTACACTTAAGTAAATATATATATTATTCAACTGTTTTTGAAAAGCGTACAAGATGCTTGGCTCATTATGTCATTGTGTGCTTTAGCGTGTATCTCTCTATGTGTAGATGTAACTGTGTATGTGTGCGTTTGTATCTGTGTTGGGGTGTCGACTTTTGGCTTTAAATGACCAACGAAGCGGATGCACTTTAATTTGACAACAATTGCGTAAATTGCGTCGTCATGCTGTTTGTCCTTTGACTTGGCACTGTGTGCGCGTGTGTGTGTGTGAGTATCTGTGTGAGCTAACTGTTCTACTTTCAATTTTTAAAACAAGTCAGCAGCTCAGACAACAACTGACACTAATGTGTCAAAGGTCACGTGGCATTCGTTTACGACATTTGTAGATTTATCTTAGGGCTTAAAATTTTACACTGTGGCAACTATTGATATCTGAGTGTGTGCGTGTGTATAGTGGGCATCTTTTTGTGTGGAAGTGGGGGGTACATGTGCTCGTAGTGCAGACAGTTCTAGTGCTGGACAATACAAATTAGCTGCTATATATTTCAAATAGCTATTGATAAATATAAGAGTTAAATAAAAGATACAGCAATAACTTATGTAACTTTAAGCCTATATGAAAGTGAAAGGGTGCAAATTATATTCGTTTGAATAAGCATAACTAATTTGGTGCACATTACTTGATCAAGTTAATTGGTAACCAATACAAAGCAAAGCCATACAAAAAAAAAACATTCCTGTAAGCACTTAATAAGGTGACGCGTTTTCGCAATAGATTTAGTTAGGATAAAGACTACGTTCTGTTGTCAGTAGAAATTCGTAAAAAGTTATTCTTCGATTTTGGTTAGATACTTTTAAGAGCAGGCTTGTCCACCCGGCCCATATGTAACATTTAACTAAGTTTTTTTTTGCCAAAAGTTTAAGAAAATCAGCTAACACAAAATTATAAAAAAAAAAATGTGGTACAGTCGAGGCGGTGCCGGCAGTGGAATACCCTGTACCTTTTGTGTCAAAAAAATTTTTCCTGCATATTCCATCTAAGAACTTTCCAATTGGAATTTATTTTTTTTTGGTGAAAATCGATATTTATACCTATAAGTTCCCTAAATTTTTACCCATTTTGATGAAACTCGAATGTTACAACAAAGAATTTATTAAAAGTATACGGGGTAAGTTTCAAGTTGGTATGTTGAGGTGTGTGGGAGAAAACACGGTAAATGGATTGCGGGGGGTGGGAGGGTGTGATTCTAGGTCACTTGTAGCCATAATTGCGTAGAGTCAAATATTGACGCAGTTTATTGGCAAGGGGAGGTGAAATTTACACATTTTTGACTATAACTTCTGTTGTATTTGTTGTTCCGATTTAGTTCATTTTTTACACATAGATGCATTAAACTACAACGCATCGCTCTCTTAAATTTCAGGTGAAAATACTAAACGGTGTGGCTAAAAACCGCGAAACTCTACTGCGGGAGAACGGGGAAGATATGGACATGATTCAACAAACTTCATCTGCTTAGGAAATATGCGCACCAGCTGGTAAAGTTTTGTGTCTCTAGCTCTTATAGTCTCTGAGATCTAGGCGTTCATACGGACGGACAGACGGACAGACGGACGGACGGACATGGCTCAATCGCTACCCGAGGTTATGATAAGCATTTTGGTATAAAGGACTTGGGGTCTGCCACGCCTCCTTCTGTCCGTTACATACATTGCACAAATCTAGTATACCCTTTGTACCTATAGGTACAGGGTATAAAAAATGCAATACTTTTAATTTTCTAAATATTAACTATCTCATTTTTGATCTTTGCAATTCATAAGCTTAGGTAACATCGATAACACTAGTTTACAAATTTAAGGGTCATCGAGTGAACCTTCGTATAAAAGTGTTTTTTAGGGTAATTTTGGGTCGAGAAACACGAAAATGGCAATCTATTTTTTTTTTCTTAAGCACAGTTTTCGAGATTTTTTTTCGAAAAATATGTTTTTGGACACTATTTTCAGTTATTTGTCAATATCTCGTGAGCAAAATTTTGTATCGACATAAAGTGTAATTTTATCGAAAGGTATTGATGTGCTTAACAGTGATATATGATAAAAAAAAAAAAAATGTAATACAGTCGAGGCGGTGCCCGACTGTACCTTTTTTCTCGAAAAAAATTTTGTTTCTGCATATTCCTTCTAAGAGCATTCCAAGTGGAACATTTTTTTTTTGGTGCAAAATGATATTTATACCTATAAGTTCCGTAAATTTGTACCGATTTTGATGAGAATCGATAATCACGTCAAAGAAGTTTTTAAAATATATGGGGTAAGTTTCAAGTTCATATGTTGAGGGGTGTGGAAGAAAACATGGTAAATCGATTGCGGGGGGTGGAGTGCCGCATCGATTAAATTTGGATGTGGATTTGTTCATTAATTATATATATATATATATATAAGTACCTACAAGTCCTACAAGGACTAGAGGGCTGTTCGGTTTCGTTAATCGTTTTGGTTTGAGGCGAGCGGCTGATTAGGCCACCGCACCCGATCCTGATGTTGGGGCTGCCAACTAGCCTTCAGGCGGGCAACACAGGTTATACCGCCTTGATTCGGTCGGTTTGTGTCCATAGGAGCATCCCTTGCATCCCATAATTACGTAGAATTAAATATTGACACAGTTTATAGGCAAGGGTGGTGAAATTTGTACACTTTTGACTTTAAGTTTTGTTGTATTTGTCCGATTTCGTTTATTTTTTACACATAGATGCATGTAACTACAACGCATCGCTCTCTTAAATTTCAGGTGAAAATATTAAACGATGTAGCTAAAAATCTGCTCGGTGGAACGGGGAAAGATATTGACATGCTTCATCCTGAGGAAATATGCGCATCAGCTGGTAAAGCTTTCGTATCTCTAGCTCTTATAGTCTCCGAGATCAAGGTGTTCATATAGACGGACATGGCTTATTCGCTACCCGAGCTTATAATAAGCATTTTGGTATAAAGTACTTGGGGTCTGCCACGCTTCCTTCTGTCCGTTACATACATTGCACAAATCTTTTATACCCTTTGTACCTTATAGGTACAGGGTAGTGCTGGAAGTAACATCGATGCATCGATGTTTTTTATTTTTTTCCAATCATCGATATTTTTATTTCGATTTTCGATTATCGACCAAATCCCATTACGAACAAATACTTTTCGCTTTTTTTTAGAAAAAAACAAATCTCAAAAGATCCGAAATAGTAGGGTTGACTCAATTTTTGCACTTCGCCAATATTTCAATGCCGAAAACTTAGATTCAAGCATGTGCCCGTTGAATTACTGGAAGGTAAATACCTTTTAAAGTTTAGCAAGGCTGGATTTCGGATTCGGCTGCTCAAAATCCATAAGGAATGCCTCCGTCAGCTGCTAAGTTTACACCACTTTATCTTTTGCTTTCGTTGTATAACCTTTTGGATTGTTATTTATTATTTCTTTGCTTATTTTTCTTCTTCATTTTATTATTTGAAAATACTTATATAAGCAAACCAATAGATGGCCCACTCTGAATTAATTTAAGCATTCGAAAAATGGCCGCCACATGTACTTCGATGTATCGAAGTTACAAAATATCGAAAACATCGATGTTGGCTAAACACATTGACTCCAAAACACATTTACATGGTGCAGAAAAAATTAAAATCGTCAGGATATTCGATTACTTTTATACTGGTTTACAAAATCTAGCCGAGTTGACTATGTGTCAACAAAAGTTAAAAATTTCTTTTCGATTTTTGGTATTTATAATATATTTATATAAAAAATTTTTGTTTTCTCAAATTTCTCACATTTTATGCGCGTGAAATCGGTGCATTCTATAATTAAGGAAGTTAAGCTTTGTACTCGTAATGGAAAGATAATAACTATACACTTGCTATGAAGCATATCAAATATCAGATACCATACAACACATTTGCGAGCTGTAATTAACAGATGTCGTATGTATGTATATGCCCAGTCATTAAAATAATAACTAAACACCCGGCAATAATCATTATTAAAATGCCAATAAAATGTTAATTTTAAAGATCAAACCACAACAAATGAATAAGTGGGAATTTGATTGAGTTGTCACAGAGCCAATGGCAGTAAATAAAACCCGCAGACGGCAGTCAAATAATCATTAATCAATAAGTGACATACTATACGCACATACAACATATGTATATATAGCTACATACACATATGTATGTATATACAGAGACAGCTTTTCAGTTTAACCCTTTGTTGACGCAGAGCATACATGTAGATATATTTTAATTTATACAAATGACAAAATAATTAAAATTACTAAACATATCAAGTAGCTAAAAGTTGGCCAAACGTCAGCTAGACTATATATCATTAGTGGTCTAGAAGGTATTTCGGATGGAATGGAACGTGCGGGGTACGAAACAGGCCCAAAGCATAATGACAAAATGAGGCACGAGCACGAATAAGACTAGTTAACCGGGCCGTAAGCCAACCAGCCAACAAGCTGAGGTCGCGACAATTTTCATTATTGACAAATTAATTGTCACCTTTTAACAAAATGTGGGCACAAGTTGCTCTTTGCGCCAACGAGCCGGAAGGAACAGCAACTGGCCCAAAGACAAAGTAGCAGCCATTTTAATGCAATTAGTTGTAACAATTGTTAGAGCAGCAGGCAGTTTAACCATTGAGCCATTGAGCGGCATTGTGGCATTGTGGCATTGTGACATTGTGGCAAGGTGGCAAGTTTAGATATCGCAGAAATCACATAATTATGATTAGATACAGGTATGTCGGTGTAGATATACAATGACAAGCAGGGCAGCACGGACAGACAAGAAGCCAGCGTAAACGTTAAACACGTAAAAAATAGATTAGCGCCTTAGTTTTTTTTTTTTTTGGAGGTTAGCAGTGCTCTTTGGGGAGTTGGTTTTGGGTGTCTACTGTGCCTGGCCAGCAAGTGTCATTAGTTAACAGGACACGCCAAAAGACCAAGACAAAGACAAACAACAAGCCTGACACTTCGCACAGACCCTTTTTCCAAGGCATTTCAATTTAATTAAATAGACACGAGACTCAACGTTACAAATAACCCCCACTCCCCCCCCCCCCCCCCCCAGCCAAAAAATCAAGCAGCTATACAGCGACCAAATAAAGTTAATAATATTTTAATGTGCACAACCCTTGGCCTGGCCAAAGAAATCTCATGCCGGCTAATTACAGCAGCAACAAAAACAGCAGTCAGCACAGACATTCTGGTTCTGGTGCTGGTTCTGGAACACTCAGACGACCGCAACGACCTCAGGCAAGTGTCATTAGCCAAAGTAAAGGCACGACAAGGCTTGCTGCATATCCTTCAGCGCCTTTTTGTGGCACTCTTTGGCCAACTTGTTTTGATTACTATCGATGATTGCCAGCAATTTGTAGCCCAGTGCCATATGCATATCAGTATGGGTGAAGCCAACACTTCCTTATTATATAGAGTAGTCGTAGTACATAGTACGTACATACCTATGTAGCATATGGAAGCTAACTTGTCAATTAATAATACAAAAGACAAGTGACGTGTATCTACATAGTATCGTAGTAGTCGCTCCATGAATGTAATCTATCTAATGCAGTCATTAATTTCATATTAACAAGGTGTGGATAGTAAATTACACTGTGCACTGAGCACTGAGCACTTTTTCACAATGCCTGCATGAAATTACAAATCTTTGCTGTGCTCATCCTTAACTAAAATTAAATTATAGTTTCTAAATATTTGCTTTGTGTACTAAAGTTGGTTCCTGAAGCTTTTATACTGTATTTTATCTACTACATCACAGAAGTTAGTTATACCTTAGTACTCTTGGCAAATTTTTTGAAATTTTTTATATATCTACCCTTCACCAAAGGGGTATACACAGAAAGAGGCTGGCATCTCGGAAACTAGCATACATCTAATAGTTATATTTTATAAAGAGATGCAAAGTATTCGTACGCATCACTTTCTATTAATGTCAGAGCCCAGGTGCGGCGCTAGGATTTGGTCTTGGGGGGTTTTTCACTACGAAGTATATATATATCAGAGCTCGCAAAAGACTTTCAAGCAATTTTTCCAACTTTTTTTGGGGGAGGGGGTGGGGGGAGGGGTCTGGACCCGAAAACCACCCCCGTGGATCCGCCACTGTCTGAGCCCCTTTAAGGAATATTTAGCGCTTATAAACTGTCAGATCTACACCGCCCAAAAATTAGTTATACTCTTACTAACAGTGCCAGTGTGTTCTAAAAATCATCAAGATCGAATAAAAATTAAAAATCTTGAGGCAATATAGTTAAGTATCTCCTAAAAAACTACAAAAAATTCAAGGAATATGGAGTGTAGAATCACAAAACGGCCATGTTTAGTCAGTCATGTGAGTCTAATAAAACAAAATGTTGATTTTTTTCATTTGCCTTTATAAAGCTTGAGCCCCTATCTATATTAAACTTGGAACATATCATATATAAACTATTACTAAGGAAATAATTTTAGAATTTCTTTTGTCCTTTTTTCAACATACAATAGTGGACAAAAGTATTTTGACAACACTGTGCAAAATGTATTACCGTTTATATATAAAAACTGAGAGAAGTAACGGAATCCAATTTACTTTTGAGAAAGAGAATCTATTATTAGCTTTCAGTGAGCAAAAAATTGCACTGATAATGATTTGAATTTTTTTTCTATATTATTTTAAATGTGAGATGATGCTTTTTTGGGTGGACAAAAAGTAATTTGACATTGCGATCAATTGAAATTTCTTTGATTCCCGTGCGGTACAAACAATGTGTGGCAATTTTAAAAGCTGTTTTTATTTGTTTGCTTTCTTTTTTAATAATTGTCAAAATATCTGAATTCGGTCAACTTGTTCGAAATGAAATAGTCACAAAATATAATGCCAGTTTTTCGGCGGAATACCATACCAGATTTTGCAAAATGCCTAGACAAACCATTTACTAACAAATTATGAGGCAAAACAAAACTTATTCTATAAATAATACAACCAGTTTGGGTAGGACACGCAAAAGGACACTAAGAAAATTTAAGAAAGATGCTTTAATTACACCAAAAGCTTTAGCAATTGAATTCAATAAACAGCATAAAACACTAATTAGTAGAAAAAAAGTTAGAAGACAGCTAAAGGAGGCCAGTTTTACTAACTTTCTAGCTCGTGCAATCCTTTAATTTTATCAAAAAATAGTCTTAAAAGGTTAAAATTTGCTAAATAATATAAAAACCAGGCGCGATCGTTTTGGGAACACAAATTATGGACATATAAAGCTCCTAGATCAAAAAAATAAAGTTTATTGAAGGTAATTAAAGAATGTTTGGGAAAAAACCAATGCCTGTATGGTTACGTGTAACTCATGGTGGAGGCTCGTTATCTATTGAGTATGTTGAAGCTTCATTTGCTTGTACGATTTAGTACCAATTGATAGCAGAATGAATAAAGACAAATATTTACACATCCTAAATGACCGGGCTTCCACTTCCGTTTGCAGAAGGATAATAATAATAATAATGCTTCATGCCACAATGCCCATATGATCCAATTTTTTAATAGAAGTCAATACATTTATTTGGCCACCTCATAGCTTGGATCCCATTAAATAAAAAAAATGTGGTACAGTCGAGGCGGTGCCCGACAGTGGAATACCCTGTACCTTTTGTGTCAAAAAAATTGTTCCTGCATATTCCATCTAAGAACTTTCCAATTGGAATTTATTTTTTTTTTGGTGCAAAACGATATTTATACCTATAAGTTCCGTAAATTTGTACCGATTTTGATGAAAATCGAAAGTTACGTCAAAGAAGCTATTTTCATTATATTGGGTAAGTTTCAAGTTGATATGTTAAGGGGTGTGGGAGAAAACACGGTAAATCGATTGCGGGGGGTGGGGGGAACGCATCGATAAAATTTGGATGTGGATTTGTTCATTAGAGCCACATGAATGAGTTTACCAAAAATTGTGATTCTAGGTCACTTGTAGCCATAATTGCGTAGAGTCAAATATTGACGCAGTTTATTGGCAAGGGGTGGTGAAATTTGCACATTTTTGACTATAACTTCTGTTGTATTTGTCCGATTTTGTTAATTTTTTACACATAGATGCATGTACCCACAACGCATCGCTCTGTAAAATTTCAGATGAAAATATTAAACGGTGTGGCTAAAAACCGCGAAAATCTACAGCGGGGGAACGGGGAAAGATATTGACATGATTCAACAAACTTCATCTGCTTAGGAAATATGCGCACCAGCAGGAAAAGTTCCGTGTCTCTAGCTCTTATAGTCTCCGAGATCTAGGCGTTCATACGGACGGACGGACGGACATGGCTCAATCGCTACCCGAGGTTATGATAAGCATTTTGGTATAAAGGACTTGGGGTCTGCCACGCCTCCTTCTGTCCGTTACATACATTGCACAAATCTAGTATACCCTTTGTACCTATAGGTACAGGGTATAAAAACGATGCCTAAATTGATCAAGATCGCGAGACCAGTCAATTGTTGAAGGATATTTTACATGAAATGTAAAAGGTCTCGGACGTCAAAGGAGGGTTTACTTTTTATTATTAATTTTATTTCATCTAAAGTTACAACTTTTTCTCTTCATCTGTCAAATTATTTTGTATTGTCAAAATACTTTTGTCCACTAACATTTATGACAAATCGTTCTAATTTTCTAAACTATAATATTAACAATAATAAACTTATGCGTTTTGAGCAGCTTAATTTATCATTATTCTCAAAAAATGTATTAAAAGCTGTATAATTAATAAATCATAAGACATATGGAAAAAAAAAAATTTTTAATACATATGTCAAAATACTTTTGTCCACTATTGTATCTTTTAAGCAACCTTTGACCTTTTCCAATTTTACAAGCCTTCCTGTATCATTCTACTGGGCAACTGGACTGCTTAGGAAGATGTTAGTTACTCAGGACAAGATTTTAATTTAATTTAATGTTCTACATAATGATAGTTTGAAAGCCAAAATAAAATTAATTTTAATTTTAGAAATTTATATAAAATTTTGTTTAAAACCATAATATTCTTCAGATACAAATGTAAGTAAAAAAAAAAAAGTGGCAAATGTCTAAGTTTTTCTCTACAAGTTTATTTTTACAAAATTTTATTTAAATTACGAGTTCTAATATGTACACAACCTAGTTTTAAGAGGATAGACAGATTATCCCAAAACTTTTATATATATACCTATGTATTAGTTATTTCTATTGATTTGTATTTTTTTTTTAGTTTTCTTAAAAAAACTACTTTTATGGATGCTTTAATGCAGGGGTGTCCAAAGGCTGCTTATGGAAGAGCAAACACCAATACATATGGAAGGAAAACACTAACACATCTAAAGCAAACCGTTTTTTCATGTTATTATGTACACTGACAAAAATAGTATATACTCATATAAATGTTTTGTTTTTCGTTGTAACACTTTTTTCTTTGCAAGCTATGCCTTAATACTCACATTTAACACATGGTGTACAAACATTTCGTGTCCGCGATCAATCCTACACCCTTTTTTTTAAGTGCAAGAGTTCAGAGAGCACAAACGAAAAACAACAACAAAATTGCAGTGAAAATCAGTGGGCCAACAACAAATATACACGAGGGTTGTTTCTGTGCTCATGAGCTCAGAGAGCAAAGAGAGTAAGGGAGAGAACTCGCGAAATTGTTTTTGTAATTTGCATTGGGCCCAAGGTATACTTATTTAAGGTAGAGTAATGCTGCCGGCGTCGTCACCAATTTTACTGAGAGCAAGAAAAAGCGAGAGAAAGAGAACGCAAACACATTAAAATAATATGCGTGAAAACAACCCTCCTCACGCGCAGTCGCAACGAAACTAAAAATTGGTAACTTTCGTTGAGAGCCTTCGGCGGAAGTATGCTACCTTAAATAAGTATACCTTGGTTTGGGCCGTGCATGTACACGCGCATTGCTGCCTATGCCTAAGAGCCATTACAAAAACAAAAAGAGCCAGATGAGCAATGGGCCTGGACACCCCTGCTTTAATGAGATATTTTTTTGTTTTCCTCTTAGTACTCCTCCAGGGAGCTTAGGGCTTCTACAAGAACTTTCCACCGGACTCTGTTAGGCGCAGTTTGCTTAACTGTGACCTAGCTGATGTTGTGTAGGGACAATTCGTTTAGTATTGCACGTCGCCAGGTTGCCTTTGGTCTTCCCACTCGTCTGCTTCCTTGAGGGTTCCATTCCAGGGACATCCTGTTAATGCTGCTTCGATGTTTCCTGAGAGCATGGCCGATCCAACTCCACTTGCGTGTTCTTATCTCAGTGCCGATAGGAACTTCACTTGTACAGTGCCATAGTTCTGCGTTTGATATCCGGTTGTGTCAGAAAATCCCGCATATAATCCTTGGGCACTTGTTGACAAATGACCGCAGTTTCGACATCATTCTTGGCGGGGTCAGCCAAGTCTCGCAGGATGGATTTGACGCACGCATTGAAGATTCGCAGCTTTGTTCTTCTGCTTTAATGAGAGATACTAGTATGTAATTATTTGGGTTAAGATTGTGGCTATTAGTAATAACTTGTTTTTTTTTTCCGAGCTCTCATTTGTTTGGAGTACAAGATTTTCCAAGCCTTTTTTATAAAATTTTATAACAGATTATTTTTAACTATGAGTAATTGATAGACAGTTAATAAAAATCAAAACAGATTTCAAAGCTGTACAAGAACCAAATTTATATAAACTGATATATCATACAAATCTCATAAACCACAAGCCAAGATTCACACACACACCACACCACCACACACACACACACACACACACACATACACCACACTGATACCATTAAACAACAGACAGTAAGTTTTATGAAATTCCCACAGTTTTTAATATCCAGTCTTTTGGGTTCTGCTCGGTCTGTCTAGCAAAGGGCTCTCTGGGTCGATTGCGTTGTTGTTGTTGTTGCTGCTGCTGCACTTATAATTATTTAAGTTACAAAAACAAAAGTGAAAAATGTATATTGATGGACTCGCCAGCGTAGGAACCAAAAAAAAAAAAAAAATAAAGAAGAGCAACGAGCTCATTTAAAGGAAAACATTTCATCCTTTCGCGCATTTTAATCATGCTTAATGATTTTTGCTGCTTGGACCATTCTTGTTGCTGACGTTGTTGGTGGAGTGGTGTATAAGGTTACGCCGGGTTTTGAGCCCTTCCATTTCGCCAAGTCAAGTTATATGAAGACCCTTTTTTTTTTTTTTGGTTGGTTTCTTTTTCAGCTGTGAGTGAGAACGAACCTGTTGATGCCACATCTCGGGTACGTAGGTGGCAACACACACACACACACACACACACACACAGAGAAGGAGACACACAAACATAGAAAACAATGCGGTTTCGTTACAGTTTCCAATGAGCGAGTCCAGAGCGACGCCAACGATCCGACTTTGTACTTTGCCGCATTTTTGATTTGATTTTTTCGACTGCTCGATTCGTAGCTCGAGATTCTTTTATTTTTTTTAATATTTTATTTTTTTATTTGTGTTTTTCTTGCAGCCTTTTGTCTGGGCCACGTCTAACTGACTGGTTCGACACTTTAACGGCTCTTCGGCTCTTTGTTTGGTTAATTATGCGTCGGAGCAGTGGCGCCAATGATTCCCCCTTTTGTGGCATGCCCCTGCGGTGGTTTCGTTTTTTTTTTTTTTATTTGAAAAAGTTTATTAATTTTCGACGCGTTTGTTTGGTTTATTAATCGATTTTTTTTTGCTCTCAAGCTTGGAGCACGGAAAATTGTAACGAAAATCAATTTGGAATTTATTGGAAAATCCATGTGCATGTTCACACGCCATCTGAGAGTGGTTCGATTTAGCCAGGTTAAGCATTTTCTTTTAACAACTGCTTAATGCAAATAAAAGCTTTAAAAAGCCTAAATCTAGACTTATAAATGTCTTTTTTTGTGTTGCTTGGCAACCTGTAATTAGCTGACTCTCCAAAGGCACAATACCATATCATACACACATACACACACACACACACACACACACCTCCTTTAGGTTGGGCCTCAAATTCACAATCACAGTCCGAGTCGCAGTTTTTGACGTTGCCGTTTGACCGCGCGACCTGTCTAAAAACAACAACAACAAGAACAAGTGGGCCGGCTAAAGAAGTCAGCCCAACCCGACTTAAATATACCCTAAACTTAAGATGGGCTGGAATGGAAATCACGCGGGCTCTGCAAAAAGGAATGGGTGGGACGGCTTTTCTTCTTCTTCTTAGCTTTACAGTCTTTGGTGGACCATAGCTTCCGCAACAATCTCTCTCCATTTGTCCCTCTCTACAATGACATCTCTCCAGTGTCGGACTCCTATTTTTTTAAGATCGGCTTCTACATCATTCAGCCATTCTTTGGACATCCTCTTCTTCTTCCTCCAATCGGTTGCAATACAAAGGCCATTCGAGTTATTGTTGTATCTTATCCGGTAGGTGCCATCCGGTAGTTTGACAGGGCCATATATTTTTCGCCATATCTTTCTCTCGAAGCACAACAATTGAGCTGCATCTGCGTTCTTCAAGACCCAGAGCTCGCAGGCATATGTGAGTACTGGTCTTATTAGTGTTTTGTACATTCTGAATTTTCGGGACGGCTTTTCATGCTTCTAAAATTTCTAGGTATCCTGAAACTGCTGTTCCAATTTTTCAATTTTTAGGTTTTTCTAATAAAGATTGTAATAAAGCATTGTAAATGATATAACTAACCGATCCTGAAAATGTATGACAGACTCTTTGGCCTAAAACAATGGAAAAATATCTTAAAACATTATTTTTTTTTCAAATTTAAAAAAAAAAAAATCAATTTAAAAAAAAAAAAATTTAAGATTTTTCAATTTATAAAATCTATCTGACTTGTGGTAACAATATATGGTTTTTTTTTACAAAATTTAGAAGTTTTTATAGAAAACCAAAGATATTCTAATTTACAAAAATTTTCTAGTAATATAAGGATGAAATAGCACATAACATAATTTTTTTTTTTACAAAATTTCAGATTTAGAAATTTTTTTAATTTTTGACGTATTCAAAGGAAATCAAAGATTTTCCAATTTACAAAAACTGTCTAGACTTGTGCTAATAATACAAAGGTCAAATAGGTCATGCAATAAGTTTTTTTTACTTATTAATTTTTTTATTTATTTGTATTTATTATTATTTAATTTTGTTTATTTTTAATTTTTTAGAAATACAAATTTTTAAATTATTGGAAAGAACTTCGAATTTACCTAAACTAAGCCTAATGCTAATGTTGACTCCTACACGTTTTAAATTAATTGAATTTTTTTATTTATTTATCAATGCTAATGGGCTTAATTATATTTTTTGTAGCAAAATTAATTAACTAAATTAGTATAAAAAAATAAATAATTTCTTACATTACTCATTGGCTTTTTTAATTAATTTTTTTAAATTGAATATAACCACATACATTTTTAATGAAATTACATAATTTAACGCAAATAATTATACAATTTTTTGTTAAGCAATGTAAATTTTTTAATATTTACCTTCAAAATAAATAAATTTTATTCATTATATATACAAGAAATATGCATACAATAAAATAATACAAAAATGTATTAATATTTTTGACATGTTTCGTTCAAAAAAATTTATTTCATACAAAAAAAAAAATTTAAAAATTTTGTTTTTATTTTTTTATTTAACTTTGTTGCACAAAAACGATTTAGTTCATATTTATGCCATATAAAGATAAGATAAAAAGAAGCTTTAACGAAAATGAGAAAATTTCATATTTTTATTTAAAGAAAATTTGTTGTTTAAAAAAAATTTGAGAATTTTAATTTTGACAAACTTAAATTAAACCAAAAAAAATGGGTTTAAAAATATTCAGTTATCATACAAAAACTTAAAAGTAAAAAACGCGTTTTTTTAAATTAAGCCAGATCAAGCTTCAGATAAAGGGCTCTACGCAGAGTGCAAAAAAATTTCGCACGGAATGACAAAACCATATAAAAAAAAATCCCATTTGGGATATCCCATTAAGGGAAATTTTTTTGCATTCTGCGTATAGGCCTTAAAATAAGAAAATTTAATTTAAAATTTTTAAAAATGTGTTGGTTAAAAAATAAAGCAAACATAAAAAGGCTCTTAGGCTCAAAATAATAATTTTTTCCCAAATATTCTGTACTTAAGTGTTGCAATTAAATAAAAATTGAAAAACGCGTTTTTTTTTTTAAGTTAACGAATTAAGTTTAAAAACTAAAATTTGTCAAAACGTTTTTTTTACATATGAATCGATCTACAGAATTAGTTTTTAAAAATATGCATATAGTTTGGGAAAGTTTTCGTTAGCTTATCTAGCTGCACCCTTTAAACCCTTTTATAAATACTGTGTTTCAAAAAATAATTAATTTAATTTAATTGAATTAAAGCTCTAGAGCATAAAACGCCTTCAAGCCTCTAGTTTTTTTGGTATTCCAAAATCAGTTTCTTTTATCAACCTTATAATTTTTTTCAATACTTCGCGGTATCTTCTACTCATCTCCTTTCGGTTGCTGTTACAGTAAAATATTTTACTCCAAGCTAATATACCCTGAATCCTTTAGTTACAGGGTATAAAAAACTATACAAATCTTGGCAAATATCTTTGCTTGGCTCATTTAAAAGAAAAAAGTTTTGTTGCTGCTGTTTCTGTGGGTTGCATTTTTTTTATACTTTTTTTTTTTTTTTTTTAGTAGGCGCAACTCGTAAAAGTCTAGACGTGATTGTATCACGATTTCTATCGCCATTTTTGTTGTCTTTTAACGTTTGTGTTTTTAGCCATTTTGTGTGTGTGTGAGAGAGTGTCAGTCTGCCCTTCACTTGTCTGCGCCTGTCCGTTAATGTGAAAAATTCCTGAGAATTTTCGGCAAAGCGACCAAAAATCATAAGATCAAAGTTTCTCATTAACCAAAAGTCCATAGATCTTTCCTGGTTTCTTTGAAAAGTTCTGCACAAAAGGGAGCACATTAAGAACTCCTAACCAAAGTGCTGTGTGTGTGGACTGCTTAATGAGCTTAACTTGGCCAAGAACAAAATTTAATATTAATATGATGCACCTCTTGCACTTTTTAAGGACTAAATGTTCTAAAACTGTGAGTTTTAAGTTTTCATTTTGTGTTTCTTTACCATTGGTTAAAAAAAAATTTAAAATATTTAACCATATTCACATTAATAGCGTTTAAACTTCTCTATGCTCTAATGTGAGCCTAATAAAAAACAGTTGGGCATATGTTTCAAAATTCTCTCGTTCTATGCAAAACTTCGAAAAGATAAAGATAGTATATTTGTTAAATGGAATACCTCTGCCAGCTCGGAGAGACACAAATGACGTAAGAAGGTTATCAGAGATAGGTTAGGTTAGGTTAGGTTAAATAGGCAGCTCAGATTAAATGAGATCACCCAGAGACCATGAGGTCCATTGTGTTGCCCAATTTGAAAGAAGGAAGAAAGGAGTTGGAAAGGGTCGAGGGGGGGGGGGGGGTGGAGGATCAAAAATGTACTAATCCCCTAAGACTCTCCTATTACAAAACCATTTTGAGGATTCGACAAACGCACCCAGATCCGCAATTGGCACAAAAGCCAGACTACCCAGATCCTCAAAGAACGGTTTTCCCAGAAACTGGGTTCGTCTTCTTAGAAGCGCCGGGCAGTCACAAAGCAGGTGTTGGATGCTTTCTGTCTCCTCCTCGTCTCCGCAGCTTCGGCAGAAATCGTGGTGGGGAACATGCAGCCTCTCAGCCATGTGGCCAATAGTGCAGTGCCCCGTTACGACTCCTACCACCATCCTGGTCCTGCTTTTATGAAATCGCAGGAGTTCAGATGTGCGCTTTGGGTTATACCTGGGCCAGAGTGCTCTGGAGATGCGACAACCGGACACCGTGTCCCATTCTCTTTCCGCCAGAGCTCTGGCCGTCTCCCTGATTTGCGATACGACGTCTTGTAATGGTCTTTCTATGTCTGTAACCGCAAGGTTAGCAGCCAGCGCTGATCCGTTCCTGGCGCACTCGTCAGCCTCCTCGTTACCAGGGACGCCTGAGTGTCTCGGTACCCAGCAGAGGGTGATAGAGTGACATTGGATACGGTTGAGCGCAAGCGCCGTCTTACGGATCAGTTTGCTCTTTATGGTATGCGATGACAGAGCCTTGATTGCAGCCTGACTATCGACTAGAATTACAACGTTCCTTGGACTTCCGTCCACTTAATATGGCCAAAGCAAAATGATTAAACAAAATCAAATCGATTATCAAAAAGATTAAATTTTTGGTTAAGGCAGATTGAAAAATTTGTTACATCTAGCAGAGTTTTAAAATTATGTTGATTAAATTAAAAAATGTAATTGAATTTAATTATGAAAATCACGGTATAAGTGTTGCTTGAATTTGTTTATAGAAACCAGCGCCAAATTTTCAGGAGAATACAAATTGCGAAGTCCAAATTAAGTTAATGTTTAATAAAAAAATACATAATATAAAATTTTTTTTTACTACAAATATAGCGATACAAGTATAGATTGAATTTCTGTATCTATAATAAATCTCGTAAAGTTATATTTAAAAAATATTTGTATAAAAGAATTTTTTAGAAAAAATGTCAATACAATTAGTTTTAAATAAAAAACTTATATATTTGTATAAAAACATTTTTTATTTTTTAGAAAAGCCGCAATAAAAGGTTTTACTCACACCTTGAGTGAAAATAAAGTAAAATTTTGAAATTACAATATTTGTGTAAAACCTATTTTTTTTTAAAAAAAACTGCGGTATTAGTGTTTTGATTCCAGTTCATTAATTTTTAAAAATAAATTATGCGTATAAAAATTAAAATTGAACTAAATTTTTTTAAAAAAAAAAATGCTACTGTACCTACTCGTTTATAGAATTCAATGACAAATTTGCAAGCGAATAAAAATTATATAAAAAATTATTTTTAATTTAAAAAAAAAATACAAATGTCGACTAAATTTGTGTATAGAGTGCAGTAAAATATATTTTAGGTGAGTAAAAATCGTGAAGTTAAAATATAGTAAAGTTTTAAAAATTACAATATTTGAAATAAAAAAAATTGCGATGTTAAGTGTTACGAATTCAATTGTTCTATTTTAAAAAAAAAATTGTTTGTATAAAAACAATTTTAACTTTTTTTCAAGGTGTCAAAGGGTCTAGCTGGAAACTGCTCCCAGCAATTTTTGAAAACTAATGTTGCAGTTCGATGCATATGGCAAAAAAAAAATTTTCTCAAAATTTCAGTTTTTAAACAACGCGTTACGGCTTAAATTAAAAAAACGTGTTTTTCGTTTTTATAATTGTGACTAAGCTACTGAATATTTATAAACCAATTTTTTGTTTTAATCTTAGTTGGTAACAGGGCTCTTAAAAAAAAATATGAAATTTTCTTATTTTTTTTTAAGTATGTGCCTTAAATATGTCAATCACCGTTTTTTTTTTTAAAACACGTGTTTTTACACGTTCGATTTAGTGGAACAATGTTAAAAAAAAATAAAAAAAAAAAAATGTTTAATGTTTTTAAAAAAAAATTTATGAAAAAAAATTATTTTTTTTGTCAAAAGATGGCAAAAATTATAATACATTTATATAATATTTAATAGAATGCATACTTCTTATTTATATGATGAAAAAAATGAATTTATTTTGTAGGTAAATATACAAATTTTAACATTGCTCAACAAAAGATTTTTAAATTATTCGCATTAAATAATGCAATTTCAATAAAAATGTATATATATAAATTAACAAATTATTTATATAAAAACACTTTTAATTTTTTTTTGAGATAAATCGTTATAGAAGTGTCAACTGTACGCGTCATAGAATCCATAAATATATTTTTAGGCGATTTAAAATAGTAAAGTCAAAATTTAGTAAAATTTAAATATTTGTAAAAAAAAAAATTTTTTATTTATTTAATTATTTTTTATATTTTTTTTAATTAACTGTGTAGAATACAGTAAAATAAATTGTAGACGATTCAAAATCAAAAAATTAAATAATATTTTAAGTTTAAGTTTAACAATTTGCTTTATTTTTATAATATATGTGTTTTACTTTTTAATTAACACTAGTTTACACGAAAAATGAATCTTTTTAAAAAAGTGTTTTTTAGGGTAATTTGGGGTTGAGAAACACGAATATGGCAACCTTTTTTTTTTTTTCTTAAGCAACGTTTTTGAGATATTTTCGAAAACATGTTTTTGGGCACTTTTTTCAGTTATTCCGCAATATCACAAGAATATCACGACATGAAAGACGATTAGATCGAAAGGTATTGATGTGCTCTTTCCCGTGATGAAAATATGTAAAGATTAAGTAAAAATTATCGAATTATCGAAGGCACCTGTAGTTGAAAAAAAGTGTAATTTTCGAACATTTTTCAAATTTACAAATTTTCAGTGTGCTTTTTATTAACGAGAAAATTTTGTTGAAAATTATGTTAAGCTTTAAGCTGAAAGGGAATTCTTTCACGAACACTTCGAGTCTAAGATCTTCGAAATCGGATAGGAACTGTAGATGTTTTTCGAAAATATCTCGGAAACGGTGCTTAAGAAAAAAAAGGTTGCCATTTTCGTGTTTCTCGACCCCAAATTACCCTTAGAAACATTTTTTTAGGAAGGTTCACTCGATGAACCTTAAATTTGTAAACTAGTGTAATCTTTTCAACAGGAACATAAGCATTTGGTATAGTATGCATAAATATTGTAAGTTTATTGTCGTTGTATAGCCAAAGGAAAAAAAAATTAAAAAATTGCTATATTAGTATTTAGAATCCAATAAGTGATTTTTGGACTGATAAAAATCGTAAGTCTACATATAATTTCCAGTAATTTGTTGTTTAATTTAATTTAGGCATTCACGATTTTCAGCAGCGCTATCAGTTAAATTACATACCTAGTAGATAACAAGTCCAATAATGGCTAGAATAATATTTGAAAGCGTTATCTTGCACTGCCTTATGTGATGATTTTTGCAAAATACTCTATACATAATTATTCATCGAGCACCTAAATGCCAGCTACATATATATAAGTAAGCACAGATTTATATGTATATATAATTAGGAGGCATTGGGCTAGCTAGGTATGATGTCTTTATGGTAGCTGCAGCTACTGTCATAAGCTTGTAATGCATATGAGCACACCTGGAACCTGGACACCTGTGCTAAAGTGGAGGGCTTTGGCGCATTGACGCGATCTCGACTATTAGATGCTTGTCCTTAAGCCATCCATGGTCATGTTTGGATGTTGTTACTGTGTGCCCGTTGTGGCTGGAAATGCTGCTGTCCAGTGCTGCTGTCTGCTGGGCCAGTCAAAGTGATATATCTACAAGTTCTGAGTATTTTTTGGAGCACACAAAATGCAACTTGGCAGACATGCATTGAAGCTATCTTTGGGCATGTGCGAGAGTGTTTGGGTCAAAGCCGCATTCAAAGACGCATAATTATAGGTTTGTGGAAACATTTGCTGGCAGCCAGAAACCGGAGAAAACGAAACGAAACGGACAGCAAAGAAATCATTTATATGAAAGATGAGGCAAAGTTGTATGCCAAGTTTGTAAGGAGTAGAGTAGAGCCCAAGACATTCCAGCAAATCCTTTTTAACCCGCTGCTTAATGCTTTGGGGTCAGTCTCGGCTCGGCTGCATTGCGGAATGATGAATGATTTGTAGACAGTGGTACGAGCGGGCGGCGGCAACGGCGGGCACTGCAGTTTCCCAAAATACAAAAAAAAAAAAAATAAAAATTAAGGATGCAGTCAGCCCAATGACAAACAGGTGTCAAAAGGCTGCTGCAGGGTCCAACAACTGAGACGTGCCAGGGTTGCTGGCTGCTGTCAGTCCTGCCATCAGTTGTGAGCATTTTAATTGCAGGCACTGTCAGACAGCGCCTTGGCCAAGTCCATTGAAACTATCTACAAAACATTTATTAGATACACGGGCTACTGCTGGGCGTTGTCTAAACTAGATCAGCCAATGGCTTGGACTTTGACCCATTTGGTTGCTCTATCGTTCATCTATGGCTTGTTCAATTAATTTCATTACAAAATTGTTTTTTGCTCGGCAAACAATTTGTCAAATTAAATTGGACCAAAAGGAAAATACTTATGAGCATGTTAAGTTCGTAGTCTCGAAGTTGCTATACTCTTTAAGCGGCAAAATTAGTTTTTCCAGCTCTTTTATTTTATTGGCTTTGGGATCGGAACGGATATACAGTCAAATAAATTCCAGTGTTACCAACTGCTCGACCAACTCTAGATACTCCCTTTTGAAAGTAAACAAGTGCAGCAAACTCTTGAGCAGCTTGATTTTATTTTTCATGTTTTACTAGTCCTGATCCTGTTGCTACACCAGCTACTGCAGCTCCTGCAGCTCCTGCAACTCCTGCGGCTTCTGCCTGGACTAATTAAACCCTGGGCCTAAATGCTCTCAGCCAGCCTGTGTGAAATATAAGTCATTTGTGCAATGTGCTTTGGGCCGGGCCGTGATAAATGATGCACTTTTTTGACCCGGCTATGAATGAATGGTTTTTTGGTCGCCCTGGCACTGGCACTGCCCACTGTGCACTGCCCACTGTGCCGTGTGCGCCCTTTTTTTTGTTTTGTTCTTATACTCAATTTTATTTTGTTTGACTTGCATTCGGCTGCTGTAATTAGTCTACTGAATGAATATTTGCCTGTGCAATTCCTGGAATGAAATTAAACTAATGAGTTTTCCTTTTGAACCTCGCGACACAACACTCGATGTCAAGTTCATTGGGAGTTACTTGACTTACATGTGGGCCACCTTTTTTGGGATTTGCAGCTGCGCTTAGTTCAAAGTACTTTAAAAGTTGCCATTGCTTGGGCAATTAAATTCTCAAATTTTTACAATTATAATCAACCAAAAATTACAGCTGGAAAATAATTAAAATGGCTTCCATTCAGCGTAGCTGTAAGTTGTTTCGAAATTGAGACTGAGTTTTTGTTTGTCGTTTTTTTAACTAATATATATTTTATTTAAAATCAAGTCTAACCTTTTTTTGGATCTTGAGGTGTTACATAGCTTTTTTAAACACAATGTTTTATATTTTAATGCTTTTATTTATATTAATAAACAATTTTTAAGCTAAGCTATCAAATAAGAGGAATTTTGTGACACTTAACACTTAAAAATAATTTTTTTAAATTCGTTGTAGTTAATTATTTCGTTTGAATCTATCAAAGCACACCAGCAACAGCCAACGATATAAATTTTTTTTGGAAATGTGCTGACTTTTGCGCCTCTAGAGGGCGCTATATGCAAATTAATATGATGAAACGGAGCCTATCACCAGCTGACGGTCAAGAAGCTTCCAAGAATACCTCATTTGTCAATTTATGGCAAAAGGTGTAGGATCTAGAAGGGAACAGACGAACATAAACATAGCCCTACTTTTTGCTTTGTGCAACAGCCAACGATATATATATTTTTTTGGAAGTGTGCTGACTTTAGGGCCTCTAGAGGGCGCCATATACAATTTAATGTAATGTAACATAGCCTATAACCAGCTGACGGTCAAGCAGCTTCCAAGAATACCTCATTTGTCAATTTATGGCAAAAGGTGTAGGATCTAGAAGGGAACAGACGAACATAAACATAGCCATACATTTTGCTTTGTCGTAGTCAAAGGCTTTTAGGAGGTGATTTTCAGAGTAATCATAGCCCAAAAAATGTAATTCCATAATTTCTGTTTGTTATAACTGAAAGATTCCACAAGCTATATGACAAAATGATCAGTACGAAGATGAAATTCATTAAATCATGTCTAGGCGCTTATTTTTTAAATACCGGAATATTAAGGGACATGCAATTGTGGCTTAGAGACAGAAGTAAAGCCGGCAAATCATGGGCAACATTGATCAAGGTTATCCGATGTTTATAAGGCCGATGTTCACCCATGAAGACATTGCATAGAGAGCTAAGGTGAAAATTACCTTCGTCCAAAATCCGTAAGAACCTGCTCTACAGCAGCATTGGAAGTCCATATAGTCATAAAGCTATATCGACCGAGGGAGTTGTCAAAGGACACATAATAAGTGCTATAGACTTGGATAAACTGATCAAAGTAATTCCCTCGATTCTGTGCTGCTACCCAGGGATAAGATGACCACAGAGCACCACATCGAAAGGAACTTTAGTAACATTTTGTATAACAAAACGAATGGGAGCACGCTAGAAAACGTACATGCTATGAGAGGACTCAGCACTGTATGGTATAGAGACGGATCTTTGATTAAGGAAGGGCGAAGTGGGACTAAGTGAGGCCTTTTGCTCCAACAGGAGTCACACAGAATACTAACTAACTAAAAAAAAAGACAAAGATATCGCAATACAGTCAGTCAAACATGTGACTGCCTTAAGGTTTAACTCGAAATTGCTTTTAAGAGAATGGAATATAGTCTCCATTACATGAAAGACAGGGTCATAAGTACATTTCCAAGAAAGAAATAGCTGATTAGCTGGAGAAGAACGGTGTCTTACCAGTACAAGGACCCGAAACCTTCTGTAGCATTGGCAGACACAAAAGCAAAGAGCTGCTGTGAGAGGAGAAAATATCCTACGGTAAGCCAAGCAACTCCTCGGCTTCTATAATTCGGAGATGTTCAAGAAAATCTCTCAATAGGATGAGAATTCCCAGACGTTAGTGACTGAGTTAATTAAGGGAAACTACAGACTAAGAAAATACCTGAGCAAAATGGGCATCTAATAGACGTAGGTGCTGCGGGATTAAGCAGGAATCCACACAACACTTTCATCATCAATAGCTTTACAGTCTTGGGCAGACCATAGCTTTCGCAACTATTCCTCTCCATGTTCTTTGATAGACCGCTGCATTCCTCCAGTTCAAGAAACCAAGAGAACGAAGATCATTTTCCACTACATCTAGCCACCTTTTCTTTGGCCGTCCACGTCTTCTTCTGCCAATCGGCTGTCTGTGAAATGCTTTGCGGATGTGGCCTAGCCATCTTATACGTTGACTTTTTCTGAATCGGATCACATTTTGTTGTTGTAATATTAGTTCAAGTTTTTGATTATATCTTTTTCGGTACGATGCATCTTCTAATCTGACAGATCCTGATAAACCTTTCGTAAAAAGTGTGAAAGTTTTGTCAGAAGAAGGACTTATAGCATCAAAATGCACATTGTCACTCAAATAGAACCATCTCAAATAATACAGTTTGTTTTGGATATTGGACTAGTTGAGGAGTTCTAGGGCGGAAAGGGAGCACAATAGCTGCTAAGGGTCGCAGTGCAGCATTCCCCATAACATTATTTTTGTGTCGAAATTAGGCTAGTCTGGTACTAGTCCGGGCTGCCTCGAAATCTCAATCTTCTTTGTTGCTTAACAATTTTCATGATCAATACTACAGCTTATTGAACTGAAACTTTAACCCAATTCCATATATTCCACTTGGTATACGAAAGCCCTAGTAAAGAGCACTTGCGTAGTACAAAAACAGTCTATAAAAAATAAATTTAAAATGAATAAATTAAAATTAAAAAATTGCGCACTAAATACTTGTGATTTCTTTTTCTTATAGCGCCAAAAATAAAAGGGAAGAACCGAAAGCCTTAACAAGAGCTAAGTACAACAACAACAACAATTTGGCAAAAACAACAGCAAACACTAAACACAACAACAAACTACTTTCCGCCTTTATAACAATTTAATTAGTTTTGCGTTATTATTATGCATTAAAAATGTTTATCGCGTGGTTTAACAAATGATTTTCACAACAAGATTTCACTTAGTCCAAAGTAATGCCGGGATTTTCAATGTACATGGCCAGCTTTGTGTGTGTGTGAGTGAGTGAGTGTGTGTGTGTGGGCAGCCATGGCGTTTTGACAAGCTTTTACCAAAGCAAATGAATAGTAAAAAGAATCGTGCAAGACTTTGGGGCAGTAAAAACAGTGACAGAGTGAGTACAAAGAGTATAAAAGAGAGCGAGAGGCAGCAAATTAAAAGAAAAAAAAATTTAAAAATTTATACAAAAAAAAAATGTGTATCAGTCGGAACGGTATACGACAATGAGATACTCTGCAGCGAAACTTATACAAACAAACATTTGCGTAAGCAGCGCAGTAAGCAAAAGCGCACGAGAGAGCAAGAACCGCAATCAAGTAAAAACGAGAGCGAGATTTCACACACTTGGACCGTGCATAAGCCGACTGCGCTGCGGCAGATTTTGGTGCCCTATCCTTGAGAGACTGCCCACCACTGCTCTGCAGGCAGTTCAGGGTTGCGGGCACTTTCAAGGAAAAGTCTAGTAGGCATAAGGAAGGTTTTTTTTTCGTGAAAATGTCAACGCTTGCTTGTTTATTAGGCTCACACGTAAGTTCAAATACCGATTTTGTTGACTCTAGCTATATAAAATAAATAAAACACGCCTCAACAAAAGAGGCTTTTTCCAAGCAAAAACCCTAATGACAATTACAGTAGTCTCATCACAACTTTAGAGCAAGATCTCAAGAAATCTAAAATCGGAGATCAAATCAATTACCACAGCAGCCGTTATAAAGACGACTAATATGTCATGCCAACGCAACAACGAGAGGTCTACTGAACACAGATAAGCCAAGCTGCCTAAAGAGACTCAACTCTTTAAATATAAAATATAAAAATGAATACAAAAGATAAAAAAAAAATATAAAGTATTTAATAATTAAAAAATGTATTATGCAAGAATTCATTTTTTTTTTTAAATTTTATTATTTATTCTTTATTTATCATAATATTTAATAATACGAAATTGTAGTTAAAAAACAAATTATTTTCAATACATACGTATAGGTTATATGCTGATTTTGTGAATATGTCAACATTTCCTTGTTTATCGGGCTCACCGGAGTCTAAATACCAAGTATATACGCTTCAACTGTTTAGCTCAGTTTCGGGGCATGGGGGTCTGAGGTGACAAATTTGTGACAAATTATGTTCTCCTTTTGCCTGCTGCGAACATTACCCACATCTAGTACAAGCTTTACCCAATGGGTATAGGGTATAAAAAATCAACTGCTAGCCATGTCTTTAAAGGGGATCGTACGCTGTGGGGGGACTTCCCAAAGAGGGGCCTTGGCAGTTGGCAAGTGCAGACACTAAGCTGCATGATTTGGAGCAGCATTTGAGCCATGACGTTGGCGGTGCCATAACATTGGAGGCGGTTTGGCAGTACACACATAGACATTTATGCATATACTATACATGTATATGACTATATATGTATATGTTTGTGCATATACCAGCACATAAAAATAATTCACAAATTATGCGAATAAAATTTTTAATAATTCTCATGGCAACGTTAAATAAATGAGCGAAAAGGCAAAAACCATGAAAAGGTCTCCAGCAATGTCTGTGTTTCTATGCATATGTATGTATATATGTACTTGTATGTGTGTGTGTGTGTGTGTGTGTGTGGACTTAACACAAATCTTTTAGGCCAAAAAGTGGGTTGGCACAAAATCTTCAACGCGTCGGTATCTGCAAGATACATACAACAACAATAACAACAACAAAAACAGCAGCAAATGCAGCCAACACTGCCGTGGGCCAAAAACTACAACTACAACAAAAACAAAAAAAAAAAACAGCTTTAAAGCCAGAAGAAGAGTTTAAGCCACAACAACAACAACCGGCACAACATAACAAAAGTCAAAGTCGTCAAGACGAGGTTAAAGATGCCACGGCGCATCTTTGCTGTTGACGTTGGCGCAGGGATTGAGGCAGGTGCCAGACAATTGGACAGACCTTAGCTGCAACAACAACAACAACAACAACAATTGCAACTACAACAAATGGCAGCAAGCACATTGATAATGCAACAACCCAAGCCAAGTCTTTTCTGGCGGCTTTCAGTTTTCGAGAGCGTTGCAAAATGTTTTGCGGCCGCGCTTGAAAATATTTCGCGCTTATTTTTCTTTTACTCTTTAATACACTTACTTTTAGGTTATATTAAGTTTGTCCTAAAGCTAGCAACATGAGCTCTTGTAGCTAAGTTATTTGTACTTTCTTCATTCAGTCAGTCAGATCCCAAAACGGCAACATCGAATTGGAGAAGTCTTCAGATATTAACACTAAGAACAAAGTCAAGAAGCCACTAAAGACTATATTTATATATAAGGAGCAGCAACATGGAAGCTACAGAAATGCGTCCTTGCACCGCTACCTCACCTGGAGACTGTTGACCTTCAGATTAATAAGCACACTAGTCGCAACAAAGAAACATTGCAGTGATTGATAAAGAGAAGCTTTGACAACTAAAGCGATTTCGTAAGAAGACCACCAAAGGTATAAACTACAACCAGGTCCCACCAACGGGTCCCTCTCAAAATATTTTTTTTAAGTTCGCTGATCCCGAGAATTGTCACAGGCTTACAGCCCAAGGAAATACACCAATCTCTTCAACTGATTTAAAGGATTTTTCAATCAAAATTCTGAGTGAAAATAAAAAATACTCAGTATCTTAGACTCATAGAAGAACAATTCAATTTCAAACGGAAAACTTTAAACTGCTCCTGAAAATTGGGAAAGATGAAATCTTAGATCTTACCAACTGCTTGATAAAATAATAAGAAACTGTACTAACTCAGACTGAAAGAAGCAAGAAATCTTTGATAGCTTCATGGCATACAAAAAAGAAGACGAAAAACAAATACGAAATTTTAGAAACTCGTGAGAATTATGTTTAACCAAGTGCGGATTTATTGGAAAATCTGAATATTTTTTCTATACTGCTCAGTATGGAAGCATTGTCGATTTTGAATTTCTCGGGATATTGAAGTGAATTCGAAAGAAAGAATTGAAAATAATAAATAATTTTTTGTTTTTTTAAATCAGTGATCAGTACTTAGTGATCATCTTCGAAATATATGACCATTTATTAGAAAATGCTAGGGACTATTTACAAACAAGGAACTCACTTGAATCTAATAAGCATTTTATTAAGAAATTTACATTTTCCTAGACAAATTATAGATTTTCGTTAAGAAAGCCTCATAATCGTAATTTAATTTATTTAATTTTAATTTTTATGATGGTAAAAATAAAAGAAGAAATATGAACAAACTATACAAAATTTGTCCTACACAAAATACACAACAACACTAAAGAAGCCAACCGTGCTTCGGAAAGTAAAAACGAATAAAATATTCGAATTCGTTTTGATTTCACATGTTTGTTGCTCCCAATTTCACCAAAACGATTTTTGTATGTCAATTGTTGCAAGAGAAATCAAAACAAATTTGCAAAATAGGCTTAAAAGTTTACAAATTTAAAACTAAAATAATTTTTACAATTTTCTAATAATTGTTATTATTAAAGTATAAATATTAATTTCTATTTATGCCAATTTCAAGTTAGATATATATTGATAATTATTTTTATATGCGCATGCACAACACAAAACGAATTTTTGGCACATTGGTATATCGATAACTGAGAGGAGCAACAGTGTTGAAAAAAAGTTATTTTTAAAATTAATAAGCTATAAAAATAGCTAAATCGTGGTTGACTTTAATAAATATTTTTTTGAGAACGAGAAGGTATCGGCAGTGAAATTGGGAGCACTTAAAAACAACTACGAGTAAAAATTATTTATTTTATTTAATTATAAATAATATTAATTTATACATTTTAGAAATATTTTTGTTACTGAAAGTAAAATTCGTTTTTTAAAAGCGATTTTTGTAGGTAAAAATTCTTAATTTGAATATGCTTAGAATGATTTTCAGCTTCTAAGACTGAAAATTTTTAATCGAGAATATTTGGAATTGTTTTAAGAAGAAGCTCTGTTAATGCGTAATTAGCAATTAGCACTGTAGTGTTTAGTCCTAAAACTTTGGTTGAGATTATTTTATTCTTAATTTAAGGAAACGATTTATTTTGAGGTCTAGAGTAAAAATTTTTGTTTTAAGTAGATACGAGCTTAATGATTTTTATAAATATTTTTTGAGAAAAAATGAGAAATTTTAGCAATTATGAATTTTCAATAAAAGTCGCTCAGCTTTTTAGAGCAAAGGAAATATGAGAATACATACATATATCGAAAAGAGTAAGGGAAATATGAGTAGTTATCGGCAACAAAATAAAGTGAAATTGGGAGCACTCAAAAACGAATAATGATTTGTGATATTACGTCTGATACTATATCATATTATTTTCTTTGTAAATAGCTATAAAATTAATTTTCTGCATATGGAATTATTATGGATAAGGATATTGCATTTAATATTATACATTTGTTAACTAAAAAAATTGACTAAAGCTAATTTTATGTAGTAAAGAAATTGCTGTCGGAAATAGTCCAAAAAAATATATTAAGTTTATGCACACTTAAAAAAATTGTCTTAAGATTTTTATCCCAAGAATTTCGCACTGCTAAATAATGAGCATATTATTATATTTATTTAAAAAAAAAAATACATTTACAGATTTAAAAATTAAATTTGTAATTATATTTTTTATATTTGCTAGTTTTAAGACGAATTCGAGACAAAAAAAAAAAATAAACAAATTTATTTCTAAGTACTACAAAGTTATCGATAACCCTAGCAGTGTATGCAAACTTTGTTGCGCTAAAAACCACTTTCTTTCAGCTTACTTTGTTGCTTTTGGCTTGCCGAAGAAAATACAATACACTTTTTTTTATATTTTTTATTATTATTATATCTTTTTTTTTTCTTTTTGTTATGTGTCGGCATTTTTCGTTTTGAAGTTTTTTGCTTACTTTTATTTGACTTTCGCAGCATCACGAAAATTTGCCATAACCAATGTGGCCAATGCGTTTTGGCCAAAGAAAAGACAAAAAGATAAAAAAAAAAAAAACGAAAAAATAAAATGGGGTTAAAAGGCTGACTTTTGTTGTTGCTTTTTTGACATGGAAATTTCGTTTGCTGAATTTCACAAAATGCCGCCATTCATTAATAAAAATTTTTAAATTTTCGCTCATAATTATTACATTCGTTTTGGCGCAACAACAACAACAATAATAACAATAACAGCCTCAAACAAAACTATAAGAACCACCCACTTTTTTTTTGAAGTCTCTAAAGTTACACACTTAGTTAGCTGCTAAATGGTTTCTATTAGCTAAACCCATTAAAAGCCATGACCGCATCCAAGCCAACTGAGGCGGCTTTTGGCTCAAATGATAGAGCACTTTGTTCCGTTTTGGCTACAGTTTTAAATTGATCTCTAAGCGTATTAGGTGAAAATTGAGATCTGCTGGCCAGGCTAAATGATAAAAACAAAATAAGCTTCTAATGCTCTGGCAGAGCCTAATGTAATTTAATGGAGGTGTTTTGGCTGGTTCTTTCCATTTCCTATAGCGTATAGTGTGTTTCCAAATAACACAATGACTTGAATATTTCAATTTTCACATATCATTAAGAGATTTTATTTCAGCACCTCTACGAAACCCCAAAATACTACAGCAAGTTGTTAAATATATTATTAGAAAATGACATCTCTCTCTATCAAAAAGTAACGCCTGTTAACTTATTTTAAAGAAAATTGGAAAAAGTTTAAATTGCAGAGCTTTCCATGTGTCGCACACGGATAAAATGGTACAAGCTTCAACAGGATGGTCTTGCTGAGCATAGTACAACCCCCCAAAGTATTTTACGTTATCAGTGCAAAATTTTGTGATGATATTTTATATGTTCTTCCAAGAAAACCGATATTGGCAACAAGTTTTTGCTACCCAAAGACCCACACTAAACTCTCATGGACGATAAACTCCTAGAAAAGAATGCAGAGAATCCTACATGCTTTCTACACCTTTGCTAGTTCATTAGACCTATGCTTACCCACAGGACGTTGTTCTTGTGCAAGGCGGCTAACACAAACCCCTCCAAAACAACCTTCAGAGGATGCAAAGAGTGGTCTGTCGAGTCATCACTGGATCCCTGCGATGTCATTCTTAAGCCAGACCCAGCACTCATATTTCTAAAGTTCGGGGCAGCGAGTAGTACAGATCACGGCATCTATTTCGGGTCACAGCTGGGTACTACTTGAGACCGTGGAAAGTAAGTGCTGCTCCACAGCGCAGAAATAAAACGATAAATTAGTCACAGTCTTTCCATAGAGAGAAGTTTGGTAGCGAGAAGCTACTTGCGATCTATATAGATAGCTCGAAGCTGGAAGAGAGTACAGAGCTGGCGACGACGAAGCTGACACTCCGTTTTCAACAGTTGGCAGTTTCAGTCCAAGATATAGGCACTCAGGCAAGCGGCAAGACTGATGGATAACTTGGATAAAAGCCCAAGAAAGGTGTCTATTCTTGTCGACAGTCAAGTTCCTAACAAGGGTTTGTCATCGCACATCACGTAAAGTGAGCTTAACCTTAACACTGTGGTGGCGCTAAGCCGTATCCGATATCACTCAAACACCCACTGCTGTGTACGTGCGTACTCTGGTACTACGGCTAACGAGCGGGCGGACGAGTGTGTCAGAAACGGATTTGCGGCAATAGTTGTTGTATCACTGCTGTTGTAGCTGCGGGGATGAGAATGAGGTAGACATCATCCAACATCTGCCCTGCACTGGTTTAAAAAAACGCACCCAGTATTCGGAAAATCCTTCTTCGAAGAGCTGTTTAAAAAGTCTGATCATAGCGGACTACTCTCCCATAATAATCCAAGCTTCCGTTTCCTGCCCTCTTCCACACCATTCTTACTACTTCCTCTTTAGCACTTTTTCTTTAAAATGTACCAATCATCCAAAATTAAATAAAAGGATTTTGGGACATTATTTAAGTTATTAAAATATGTCCAATTATATAAGGACTGCCTAACAAAAACAATTTTCCATGCGGAACTGTACGCCATAATGGAAACAGTTGAAACCCTATTCAAAAGAGGACTCAAGATAGTTAGGATTAAAATGTTCTCAGACAGTCAATCAGTCCTCAAAGCACTAAAGAGCTACACATTTACTTCTAAAGTCCTTACAGTCTCCTTGATTTGGGTGCCGAGACTCAAAGGACATGAAGGTAATGAAAAGGCGGACCGTTGCGCCAAAAAGGGGTCGGAAAAGCCATTTATAGGCCCTACTCCCTTTTTCGGCTTCAACAAAAACAATAAAAAAAATGGACTCAACTAAAAATCACGGAATACTGGAACGGCATTAACGGCCTTAATCATTCCTAAAAACTCCTAAATTGTAACGCCAAAAGAGCAAACACTACTCTTACCCTAAACAGGAAAAGTCTGAAGACACTCTCCGGAGCACTAACAGAACTAACACCTACACAGAATAGGCATATCAGATTCAAACACATGCAGATTCTGCTGTGATGAGGAAGAGTCTATGGAATACCTGATCACAAACTGTGAGGCACTAGGCCACAGGAGATACAAAATATTTGGTGCATACCTACTAGAAGATGAAGACCTACAAAAGCTCCCTGTGAAAGAGCTGGTCAGTTTCCTCGACATACTAAATGTCTAAATATAAAGAGGTGCACAATAGATCAAATTGGTCGCAGTGCATATAGGCCTGTGCCTAACCCACAAACAACAATTACAATTACAACAAAAACATAAAAAATCCTAGGCTCACCAAATACTATCACCCTAAGTTAGAATCGTTCCGACACCTGATTTACTTTAAACCCGAGTAAGTACAAAAATGGGAACTATTGCACACTACAGCTCACTACCGGGTCACGCCTTAAGGTAGAACGTTGGTTAGCGCATGTATACTCCTCTCTGCACCGAAATACTAGATCAATATGGGTCACACCCAGGCCTGCCGATAGAGGAGGGGAGGGGGGATTCCCCCGGGCACGGAGTTTTCTCAGGGCCCCGGTGTAATTACTGTCGTACTGTCGTGATTCAAGCTGAAGGTGTAATAGAGGGGCCGGTACATTTTCCCACCGGGCCCGGATTTTCTCTCTACGGCCCTGATCACACCCTAGTAGGTCATCTATCCAAGAACCAGCACAGGTATATATTGTGCCTTGTTTCAGTTGCTCTTCATGAAGCCCTATTGCCAAACTTTCTTCCAGAAACTACCTATCTTGAGAAGCTTTTAAATTTTAATACATATGACTAAGGCAATGACTACGAGCTTGCTTTTAACAATATTTAGAAGCTTAAGCCCGTTTCACCAGTACCCAAAATCATCCACTAAGTTACAGATTACCAAAAAAAACTAAAAACAAACTTTCAGTTTTCCAACTCCAACTATCCACAACTGTCGATCCAAATTAGCTACAATCCCCCAAATCGTTGACAGAGAGAGCTTTTAGCATAGCTCTTCTCATAAAGCTTTTAGCTGTAGAGCAGCTTAAATTATTTGGAATCGAATTTTTTGTAGAACATCATTTTATCCTTTGTATGACATAACATGATATGTAAGCATAAAAAAAAAACAATAATGCTCCGTTGCTTACAGTGGGCGTATACTGCCATGGAAATTTTTCTGTTTCCATCTCTTTGCTTTTCTACCATTGTGTTTGCTGTTGTTGTTGGTTTTTTTTTTTTTTTTATGACAATTTCCAATATGCCAACGACAAGGAGAACAAGAGGGATAACAACGACACAGGCAAAAGGCAACATTTAATGAAGTTCCAATAAAAAATAAACAGCGGAAATAAAAAAATCAAATAAAGAAATCAAAACAACAACAGCAACAACAACAATGGCCAGCAAAGCTATTGGAGTACTATGCGCTATGTAGGCATTGGGTCCGTGTCCGTGTGCGGTTCTGGATCTGGGACTGGGATTTTGTGGGGTTGCTTTTTGATGACAATGACAAAATAAACAGCGAACAAGGCATAGCAAAAACCAATACAGTGCAAGAAACAAAACAGTGTGGGAGTAGGTAAGAGGGAAAGTAAGAGTAAGTGGGGATCTCTATGACATAGAGTTAAGCTCAGGCAATTCCTGTTTGTGGTTGTGTGTGTGTGTGTGTCAGTCAGGGGCGGCTGCAAAAAAATTTGATGCAGGGATAGTAAATTTCATTCAGAGTGGGACTTCTGACTGTGTTGTACCCAAGCGACTTTTAAGGCAATCCCTGGGAAAAGTTTTCCAGATCAATACTAGCCAAATATGCTGAGATTTTCTAGGATTAAAAATATGTAGACTTTTTAGCATCTATTAAGAGCAAAATAAATTTATATACTTAATACTCAAAGCAAAATTTTGGAAAATCATGTTTATAAAAGGTCATCAATTTTGAGGTTTTTTTTACCAAAAAGGTTTTTTTTTGATAAACTACACGTGAGTACTGTCAAGTTGCCATGTGTTTTTTATTCTGTGTTCATCATGGAAAAACTTACACCGAACAACATTTACAAATCGTACAATTATATTGCGAAAATTTGCGTTCTGGTCGCCATAATCAACCTACTGAGACCACTATTCGCCATACCATCAACAAATTTGAGACCCAATAATCATTATTGGATGACACTCGACGAAATAGACCTCGTCCAGCGCGTAGTTTATGGGCCGGAGGAATCATCGGTCCATATTTCATCAAAAATTACGCTGGTCAGACCGTAACCGTCAATGGCGACTATTATCGCAACATGATAACGAATTATTTGCTACCTGAAATTGAATTCCGAGATCTCGACGACATTTAGTTTCAACAAGACACAGCCCGTGAAACAATGGACATTTTGAGGAACCAATTCGGTAATTTCACGCTCCGAACCGGTGAATTGGCCACCAAGATCGTGTGATATCACACCGTTAGACTTTTTCCTTTGGGGCTACGTGAAGTCTTAAGTGTTTGTGGATAATCCAGCTAGGATTGAAGCATTAGAGGCCAACATTAGCCGTGTTATTCGCGAGATATCGCCGATTATGCTCGAAAGCGTCATCGAAAAGTGGAACCTCCGCTTCGACGAGGTACGGCGCAATTGCGGCCAACATTTGAAAGGAATCATTTTTAAAAAGTGAATAGCAAGATCGCTGCTTTCTATTGATAGTAAAGATTTTTCGATTCATTTGAAATTTGTGTGTTTTTTTTTTATTTAAAAAAAAAAACTCAAGATTAATGACCCTTTATAAGATTATAGCTAAATATAAATTAAATTAATAAAAAATATTACCCGCAATGAGTCTTGCTTCAACATCAAGTTTAATGCGTTTCAAGACCATGGAACTCCACTTGCTGCATGCTTTGAACTCCATCTTCGCTAAGGCGGGTTTTAAGTTTTCGAGTCTACCACCTCTCGATTCTTTAAAATCCAAAAAGAGCACATGAGCTAAGTTTGAACCACAATTTCCTTCACCAGGGAGCTGGGTCCGAATTATCTTAGTCTATGAAAAGGTTTTCTTTACTTCAAACTTTGTCCCTCTATTTCCTCGCTTTTCATCCATACAAACTCTGACAATTTTGGCAAGATACATAAGTTCGACTGTACTTACAAAATTTTTAGAAAACTGAAAAAATTGCAGTAGAGGAGTTCAGACCCCCAGTATCATCCCTGTGGCGACGCGCCTGTTGTAAGTGCGTCTGCGTAAGTAAACGTAGCGTATTGGAGCGCGCAACGCAATTTCCATTGAAATTAACGCAAAAAAGGCGTGGCGCTTTGCCGTTGACAACAGCAACAACATCAACAACATTAACAACAACATAAGATACAATAAGTACAACAACAAAGCCGCCAACGAGCCATAAACAAACACAGGCAAACAGTGCGTATGTGATTGAGGCCCAGTAGGGTGTATACTATATACACACAAACACAAACAAACACACACACACACATATATATATATATATACATATTTAGTAGCCTTGCAAAGGTTGTGGGTGAGGCTGTTCTGGCTGTAGCCATTGCCTTGTAAAATTGTATCTCAGTTGTAGCCCCGTGTATCTTTTGTGTGGAAAACGTACTGAAAGTGCCAGCCACCTTTAGCTGTACTCAATTAATTTTTATTGCGCTGTCAGCTCTCATCTTCTGGCAGCAGCAGCAACATCAAAATCCTGACCAAACCTGCAGCTAGTACATCTAGAGATACTTACCCGGGGCCCAACCCTTTTCAGCAGCTCATAAAAATGTCACAGCAGGTAATTAAAAACGCAAAACCAAGAAACACAACGAGCCACAAACAAAAAAAAAAGTCCGGAAATGTTTCGCTTTCGTTTTTTGACTTTTGCAACAAGTGCAGTGCAACATCAATGACTTGTTGTGACAGTTTTGACAGAAAACGTTCTGTTCTTGTTGTTGTTGCTTTTTATGAGCTTGCCAAATGTGAAATCACTGCGCACGTGTCACTTGCAACAGCAACAGCAACAGCAACAACAACAAAACATCTACAGCAACAACTTTAACGATGGGAAGCAGCGCTGCTAATTGTCTACTGTAGGCACTTTTCCATTGATCATACGCCATGTGGTACGAAAAAAAATACCTAATCCCGGCAAATTTTTGAATAGTGCGCTTTAAAGTACAGTGCTAAAAAGACAAAGGTCTGAATTTAAGATTTTTGGTTATAAAATCGTGAAAAAATCGTGAACTCTTCTTGCATAAAATAGAATAATCTTAAATTAAAAGTTAATTATGATTATTTTACATAGAAAAAAATCTAAAAAAATTCAAATCATCACAGTTAAAATTAGCTGGGATAAAATCTATAATCGTCAGCAAAATTTATACTTCAGATTTTCAAAAAACTAGAACTAAGATTTTTGTGGCTCAATGTTAAAGATAAGAATGTTTAAGATTGAAATAAGAAAGTGGAAAAATTATAAAATTGTAAGCTTATTAAAGTCTTTTTAATGTTAATTTAATTATTTTTAGATTTGCTCAAAAAAAAAAAAACATGAAATTAAGCAATGCTGACAATTGGAATTTAAGATTTTTTTTTACTTTTAATTTTAATTTGAGAATGTTTGGTTATGTTTTGGGCACGCTTCTGATTTATTTTAATAATATTTGCTCTGGTCTTAAGTTTAAAATTTTATTATGCTAAAAATCTTCACTCAAAAATTTTGTCATCTTAACTCAAGATTTTGAACTTATTTAAATAACAAGCCATCAGCATTTTTGGTAAATTTTAAAGTTTCATAATTTTTTTAATATAAGAATTTTAATCTTTTTTTCTAAGATTATTGTGTCTTATTTTAAGGTTTAAGAATTCTTGGCCTTATTTTAAGAATTATTATGAAGCATATAAATATATGTATATATTTTTTTTAAATTAAGAATGCAAAAATCTTAATTTATGATTTTGTATTTTTAAGAATGTCAAGAATTGTATCTATTTTGCTTATTAATTTTTATATATTTTATGGACATTAGGGTGGCCGCCGCTGGTATGACAGATTTTTAAAACGTCGATATCAATAACCCCATCAGCTTAAAAGTATCCTTTTTAGCTGCATATAGCGCCTGTAAAATTTAAAGACGATCTGAAAGTATTTGATGGACACTAAAATAGGTCAAAGGTCATAAAAATTTTTCATATGAATGCATAAGTAGCGACCCAACCGTAAGTTTTGACAAAAACATGTTCCACATATAATCGATGGATAATTCAATTATCTACAGTCAAGTAAAAAAATTATTCAAATCAGTTTAGTATGACCAGAGATATTTGCTGTTAAGTAGAGGCACTTTTTTTTCTAATTTCGAAAAATGTTTTTTTCGAAATATCTCGAAGCCCGTTTTATGAAAAAAATTTTTGACTGCATTTTCGGTCTTAGCATGTGATTTTACTACGCAAATGACTAAAACATGTTAAGGATACAAAAATTATTTAAAATTTGTAAACTTTAAAATTAAAAATTTAAAAATTTATTCAGGCCGGTTCAATATTTATTTAAAATTATTTTTAGAGAAACATGAGACTGTTTGAACGATAATTTGTTTGATTGGAAACAAGGAGAACAATACAGTCAAAAACGGAAAAGTGATAATAATGACCTTTGACCTATTTGAGGGACCAAAAAAAACTTTCGAATCGTCTTTAAATTTTACAGGCGCTATTTGCAGCTAAAAAGAAAACTTTTTATGTGGTGGAATTATTAAAATCGTGATATGTTGCAAATATGGCCACCCTAATGGACATCCTAGCCAGAATTTAAGGACGTCCCATCATAGCAAATTATAAGAAATTTTTATTTTTAATAAAAGTAATAAAAAAAAATTCTACTGCTTGGATGATTCAAATTGTGAATATATATAGCGATATTAGTATGAATGTATTGCTAGAAACATTATTTAATAATATAAATTATATTTTTCGAACAAATGTATCTTAAGCATCTGAAAAAAATTTCAATATTACGTAAGTTTTTACACAATCTTGGATTATTACATTATTTTTGCAACGATATATCACTATCACAAAGGTGTGACCAAAGAAATCATTAAAAATATAGAAATACCCCAGAAAAATACTAAAAGGGACAATAAAAAAACCTTGCTCTAAGAACTAAAAATACTTTTAGGCTTTTCGCTAGAAACATCTAATGTTATCATCCATATTCATAGTAGTATGCTTATCCTTTAGTATCCTTCACAAGGGAACCAGGGGAGCAAACATCTGTAATTATTCAGTTAGCCAAGCTGTTATTAGCGCATTATCATCATAGAGCATCTCCTCCAGGTTGGTGGAGATAATTACCTTCAACTCCTGTTCTCCCGGAACAAAGTCGTGCTATGTTGGGTACTGGAAACTCAAGAGTAGATGGTAACACGATCGCTGACGATCTAGCACGACAGGGTGCCTCCACCCTGACTACATCTCCTGCGCCCTTCCGTGGTATTGGTTTTTCCACAATTAAGAGCATGGTAGACAAATGGGCTGCAGGAGAACATAGGAGATACTGGTTCTCCTTACCGGGGCTGCGTCAAGCAAAAGCGCTTGTCAAACTATCTCTAACTCTAACTAACTCTATCTGGCCACCACAGTGTTTGGCCTATCGGATTCTTCAGAGTGCTGACTCTGTCTCGAGGACGATGAAACCACCAGACATATTCTCTGTGGCTGGTATGGGACAGAGCCTGTCACATGGGAAAGGAACGGATTAGTCCCTTCCATCTTAGGTCAATACCAACAAAAGACCTGCTGCTATTCATGCGGAAAGCGGAAAGTCTTTTGACGTAATTTATGGGTATGGTACAAAAGATCTTCTGGTCGCAGTGCCCCACCTCTTTGTTAGGAACCCATACGGAGAAAAAAAAAAAAAAAATCATGCATATTTGGAATCATGTGGCCAAAATATTTCGCTGTTAATCATACGAGATCTGACTTCGTAAAGTTTTAAAATGATCTAAAACATCCAAGGAAAACATTCAAATTGTCAAAATCTTAAACATCTTTTTTTGAAGTATTTTTACCAGATACTTTGCACTCATTTATGCGGCTGACTTAATTATGCAAAGTTAATGAAGCCAACGAGCTAAATTCATCACCACTAATTACCAGTTTCAAGTGTTGCGCAAATTGATTTTAATTAACAGCTGGGAATTAATTAACAAATCGCATGTTTTGATTAATGCATGCATAATTTTAGCAAAAGGCCATTTTGCAAAATATTTAATCTTGTTTTTTTTTTTTGTTTTTGGTGTAAGATGATGAAAAATTAATTGCCAACTTGCGGAAGTGATTTCTTTCGGAAACATGTGAGAATAAGAAGCTGTAACTATTAATATATACTTAAATACTTTGTTGTGTTTGTAAATGGGCCAAGTGGGTACCAAGTTTTGGTGGATTGTTTGAGATGTGTTTGGCTTTTGAAATCTTAGGTATTCCACAATAAACTAGTGACTATCGACGCATAAGTGTGTCCCCAGCTGCTTATCATAATGAGCAACATAATTAATTCGCTTATAAGTTAATTAATAACAAGGCGTATGCGTAATTTGCCAAAATCAATAAAGGCATCAACATAACTAACAATAAGCTCTGGCAGCCATTTTGAAAAGTTTTTCATAAAGTATTTTTTTGAAATGGTTGCTGCTGTTGTTGCCAGCCTTCAAAATCGTTGTTGTCGGCAAAACAAAATTATTTTCATTTTATTTGGCTTGGCATTTTTATTTTATTATTATTTTTTATTTAGTTTTTTTTTGGTTTTGAGCAGTTTTTTATTTTTTTTTGGTTTTTTATCCTGCTGCCAGATCGTATGACAAGATAATGTACAAGATATATGCGCTTGTCAGACAAAAGTAACAAAACGGCAAAAAGCAAACTACAAAACAACATGCAACAACAACAGCAACAACAACAACAACTCGAACAACCAAACAACAACAGCGGCAAACAGAGTCAGGTTAAAATAAAATCGCTAAAAAGTAAAACGAATACTCATAAAAATTATATCACAAAAGCTGCAAATAAAGTAAGAGAAAAAAAAAATTATATATATGTTGTAGTAAGTAAAAAATTGGTCAAGAAAAAATTATGCGGTCTGGGCTTTGGAAACTACGAGGGCGGTTTGATAAGTCTGCGATGTTTGGCAGTCTTTAAAAGCGAAAATGAAAACTTTTAATAGATGACATTATAGATATGTGCAGAAAAACATCGATGTATCGCTATATCGAAGTTTATATTAAGATAAAATAAGGAATGAATTTCGGCCAGAATTTGGGTTTTTTTAAATTGTGAGTTAAAAACATCGAGAACATACATGTTTTCCAGCACTGGTTTCTGTTGCGCTCACCTAGCTCAAGTAGTGTACGTCAAAAGTTCAGATACCTACTCCAAATCCATGGAATGATTTTAAACAATCGGAGAATGAAATAACGTTGGAAGACTGAACATCATCTCAACAAAGCAAGTTTTTGTCACAACTTACATGAATCCTTGGGCATGACAAATCTATCCAAGAGATGGTTACCATAAGAGTAATCATGTGATAGCTTTAAAGAATTATTTAGCGATGGTTATCGAAAATTCGAACCAAACATGCACATTATCAGAAACCTTCAGAGACCAAGGAACACTCAAAGACTTTTTCGGGCAATTCGCATAAAAAGATGCACATTTTTGCCAACAAGCTCATGGTGATGATTTGTTGTGACGCACTTCGATTAATCACATCGATAACACTGAAAAAATTAAAACGATCAATTCATCAGATTTGATGAATTGAACCAAACTGATTTAATGCAATCTCAATTTCCACAGAAAGATTCACCATGACCGAAAAACAAAAATTTAAATAAAAATATGTTCTCAATCATAATTAGTATTAATATATTATTAGTATTGAGACAAGTGAAATAAGTTTACTTAAAGTGAATTAAATAATTTCAAAAAAAAAGGTTATTATATTACTCAAAAAGTTTTTATGAAAATTTTAGTACCGTCACGCCATGTAATACCAGAAAGCTAATATAAAAATCGGAAAAAATATTTTTATAGCCTGTACCGTATGGTACAAAGGGTATATTAAGTTTGTGCAAACGAAAAATGTATGTAACATATAGTAGGAGTCGTCGAAGACCCCCCAAAACTACCTAAAGTATGATCAGTGTGACCCGAGAAGTCGATATACCCATGTCCGTCTGTCCGTCTGTATGAACGCCTAGATCTCAGAGATGCTAAGAGCTAGAGCAAACAAACTTTCAGATACGATCCCTTACTGTCCTACGGGAGACAAGTTTATTTTATTTTTTCGATATCGGGGTTATATTATATAGATCCCTAAGTGGTGTTTCAGAGCACCTCGAAAGAACACAAAAAGTTTTTGATGGATAATTCGTTTGTTTATAAAGATACCGTAACCAAATTTGGCACTCGTAAGTTTTTGAGAGTTCCCAAGCACCATAGGACCAATCGGCCCAAAAAGGGTTTTTTGTATAAAATTCGTTGTATTTCGTTTCACATCTCAGATTGGAAAGTTTTTTATAGTTCCCAAGCACTGTACCAAATTTGATCAAAATCGTTTTTGGTGCCAAATTCGTCTGTTTTTTGCTTGTTTATGAAAATTTCGCAACCAAAGACAAATAAATATATTTTTACAATTTGGTGGTACAGGGTATCCCAAAGTCGTCCGCGCCCGACTTTAACGTACGCCATCTTTTTTTTTAGTTCAAATCATACTAAAAATATTGTATCCTGATTAAAAAAAACAGTCTGTTTTCAAGATTTTCGGTCATCATATCTTGATGAAAGTATCGCAAGCTTTTTTTTTGTCAGTTTGAGAAGCTTCTTCTTGATTTAAGACTTTTATTTCTTAATTCAAGCATTTTAAAGTTATTTCAAGATTTTTTGGTCTTATTTTAAGATTTTTTGGTCTCATTTTAAGAATCAAAATCAAGAAATCAAAAATCTTGATTTAAGATTTTGTTTTTTTTTATTAGTGTATATTTAAAGTGTTGGCTAAAGCTCGCTTCTTATTTTTGTAACGTAACGCCATGCTTAGTTTTATTTACATACTTTAATTGAAAGCAACGTTTGTTGTAATTTTATTTTTTACTTTTGATTGCTAGTAAAAAAAAAAATACATTTTAAAAATGTAGCTTTTCCTTTATTTGTCATATTTTGTTGAACAAACGTAACGTCACGCCAAAATGGAAATACCTAGTATAAATATTTTCTAAGCTGTAATGTTGCAACAAACAAACTTTTTCGGCCAACTTATAAAAAAATGGTCACAAACCTGTCAAGCGGCCCTCGCAAAAAACGACTGCGACTCTCGGGATTGGCGCAAGGAAGCAGCAACAGCAGAGCAACTAAAATAAAATTTATTAATTCACAATAATAAATTTTTGTGTCTTTCGTTTTCGATTTGTATCGAACGATAATTACAGGTTGTGCCGCATACAAAAACACGTAAGTAAGAAGAAAAATGGCAACAACAACAATGGCTACATGGACTTGCCGCCTTTTTGGGGCAGCGGCAGCGGCAGCGGCAGCGACAGCGACAGGCAGAGGGGCTGAGGCCGCAAAACTGGCCAAGCATAATAATTAATTGTGTGGACGTTTTGGCGCACAACAAAAACCAAGAAGAAAAAAAAAAAATGAAGAAGTAAACGGAAAAAAGAAAACAGTTAAAGAAGCAGACAAAATAACAAAAAAAAAGCAAACTATTTGCAGCGTCCAAGTTGGGCCAAACATAGTTGAAATAATGCAGCAAGTTCAGGCAATGGGGCAGGCACACAGATACACACACACACACACATATACACTTACATACTGCTTAATATATGTGAATGCGGCAGCATTTAGTTGCAGCCATTAGCTTTTCAGCTACTGTTGGATAAACGATTTTCATTTGTTTTTCCCCATATACAAATGACACATAGGCGTTTAATAAAAACCAGCGAGCAGGGTAGTGCTAGCGAGGGGTGCTGCGGGGGTACATTTTTTTAATTGCTTTTAGAAAGCGTACAACAGCAGCAGTTAAATGCTTAATGGAAAACTTTTCTTGTTTTGACAGTTTTTGCGAAAAGATTAATTTGGCAGTCGTTAAAAAAGTTGAATTTTTTAAAATGCGTAACAGCATATGAAGCCAGTGGATTTGACATTGTTTTTCGATTGTTATCGATTAGCATCAGTGTAATCGTGGTATGTTAATCGGCAAAAATAATCTGCGAAAGCTTTGCTTTCCTTGCTTATGGCGTGGGCGTGTTAATATAACTCAAAGACAGACCCTCTTAACTTTAAAGTTTTTTTTTTTTTTTTGAAATTTGGCAACTGCGTTAGCTTTGTTAGGAATTCTTATAACTACAATATTTCAAACGATGCTCCAACAGTTCAGCAGTCAGGAACTTTTTTTTATACCAATATAGAAAATACTGAAAAAGAGGGCGTTGAATCACGATTTACTAAAGCCAATTAATTACGGCTGTTAGTTTAAAAATCTTATGATATAATAGGTTTTTAATAAAACAAAATATTCACAAATATTAAATATGAAATTAAATAAATAGACAAAAGAAAACCAACATTATATACCAACTACTGCTTTAAGCACTTGTGAATTATAAGCGCCAATCACTATTAGACTGCGTTCAACTATTTAGTGCGAAAATACAAAAAATTTGCATGTAGGAAAATCAGAAAGACAGTTAGACAGACTTGGATAAATCAATTTCGTGCCGATCATATCCAAATTATAACGACTTAATGCAACAAAGTGGATCTGAAGAGGGATTTGCTCTTGTGCTCTACGAAATCAAGGCATTTTTTTGTGAGTACAGTGTACAGAAATATATAAAATAAATTTCAGAATTTAAAGTTATAATTCATAAATGCGCTTAGGGCATAAAGATAGACACCACCCTGCGCTACTTTTCTCGCCACGACCTTGCTCTTCTAAAAACTTAAACCCTCACGTGAGCGATGACTTTTTCTCAAAATAAGCTCTCTGTCACTCTTTTTACACACTTTTTAGTGAATTTGGAGGCAGGTTATATCAAACTTTCTCAAAGATACAATTTGTAGCTGCTACTATTTTGGGTACATGGTTTAAAGTACGCTTTAGCTTAATTACTAGGCTCTTAAAATTTTGCTGTCTCAGCTAGTCAACTTGTTGGCCCAATAGAGCTATCAAGTTAGCAGCTCCGGCAGTCCATCAACGCAATATATATATATAATACATAAATCCCAAAGTAAAGCCCAACTTACTATATAATGACTACCTACCTTGATTACACACTCGCACCAAAACACGCATTGAGGGTGTTTGCCCAGACAAGTCCTGACCCAGACCCAGACCCAGATCCAGACCCATGCCCATGCCCATGACCAAACTGAAGCAAAACCTGTGTTTAAGCTGCAATGAACTGTTAGTACGTCAACGCTTTCTCACTCTCACTGGCTTACCATGGTGGCAGCTCTCTCTCTTTCACTGGCTCTGGTCTCTGCTAAGATCCTGGCCAAAAAGCTAACCAACCGGCTGCTGGGTCTCTTGCTTGGTCGCTTGGTTCTCTCTCGTTTGTTGTTGGGTGCCAACTGGCTCACCTTTTGGGCCTTATTGCACTTAATTATTGTTATTTATTATTTTTATATTGTTTTGATGAGATGTTGAGCAACATGTTGACGAAATGTCGAATTTGCAAATTGTTTAAATCAACAGCGTAAAGCTGACGTCACAGTGCACTCGGAGGCTTGGGAACGAACATTGGTCGGGGCTTGAGGATAAGTAAGGAGTCTGTCTGTAAGGAGGATGTGCTGCGTATAATTGATCGATTGCAGCTTGAGGCGTTTAACAAAATTATCATAATTAGACTAAATGCTTGCCAACCAGCCAGCTACCGTGTGTGTCTGTCTCTTTCTCTTGCCCTCCATCTCATTTCCAATGCGTAACTGTGTGTGAGTGTGAGTGAGTGTGAGTGTACGTGTGTATCTTTGTATCTGTGTGTTGTTTATTGATGAGTTGTTGCAACAACTGCACACCAAAGCATTACAATTTGTTGCAATTTGTCTTTGACATAAATTTTAATTGCATAATTATAAACCGCAATTGGCAAGTAATTAATTCAATTGAAAATGTTATGTACAAAAAAAAAAAGTCAAAAAGCCAGAAATTGAGATATCTTAATTGAGCGTTAAATAAAATTTTAAATGCTTTTAATATTTTAGCCATGTGGGTTGAAAGCTAGATTTTTATTTGAATTTATTGAGTTTTTTAAATGATTTATGGCATGGATACATTTAAATATAGATACAACTGCAAAATACCAAATGCTTTGAAGTATCTACTTCTATGTAGTTCAGCAGTATTAATTTTATTTTGAATGGAATGCATTTTTTTTAGTCAGCACTGCAAATAATTTTTTTTTCATAGTTCGTATTTTGTATAAAGTTAAAATAGAAAAAATTAAGTCCATCTCTTAAGCTATTACAAATCAACCAGAGCTTTATTACTTGGCGTATACGTATTAAATTAATTATTGAAATTTTTTTGTTTTTATAGTAAAAAGCTTAGAACCGAAAA